>JAVTVY010040628.1:0-18089 GCA_036873755.1 Hanleya hanleyi | reverse complement strand
GGGATTCCGGTCAGTAGGCCACAAAATGTTTTGTCCCCCCCCCCCCCCACTCTGAATGTGTAAATATTATGTTCTCCCCCCCAAGAGCAGACAAGGACAATTTTGGTCCCCCCCCCCAATTGCTCGAAAATCAGAACGTCCTACCTTTTCATGATGACGTACAGGCTTAATACAAGATGTGGGAAACTAAGAAACTCAAGTGTGATGATGATTCTAATGCAAGTACATATATGCATCAATCTCTAAACAGTCAATATAAATGGTCAAAGTCTTCCTGTGCACTGTTCTTCCAGATCTTGTCCGCGTCCTGTAATAATAGAACTTGGAAGTTCATCATCTCCCCCCTCCTCTTCTTCATGTCCTATCACATGGGTGACATCGAAAAAAATCACTCTCTTTACTGTCACTATCCTGAATTTTGGTCCCCCCCAAGCTAAAAACCAAAATTCGAAATCTTTGGTCCCCTCCAGCTCATTGAAAAAATTGAGTACCTACCCCACCCTTGATCCCCCCCCCCCCCCCCCCCCCCCCGGTAAAAAACTGAACCGTCCTTTAGTCGTGAATGTTTAACAGCTTCTGTTTACTGTGGTATTCAATTTCGGCCATTAGCTTGTCGCGCTTCGACTGTTCAAGAACGCAACGCGCAACGCGAAGGGTCAAGTCTTTCAATAGTTGAATCTGTCCTCATGTATCGCGCGTCGCCTTTTACCATATTAAAAGGTCGGATTCGAGGGCGACGTGCGTCGCACGGCGCCTTTTCTCAACATTTCGAATCGCGTGACGTCATCCTCCACTCCCATCTTTTAACATTGTAAAAGACGATGATCGACGTCAGAGGCCAACGGAAACTAGCATATGTTTATGTAAACTTTTACTGTTAATCTTTGAATTTGGTGATAATGATGTTATATGAATTAGGTCTTTAGATTATGGACGCAAATTCCTCAATGGACGACGGCTGAATATTGAATGACGGACTAGACTCTTCTATTGCAACATAATGTCGCCCTTCGCGTTGCATTTCTGATCGGGGGACGAGCGATGTACGAATGGCCGAAAGTACATTGATAACATAAGGCAAGTTCATTACTTGAAGCATTACAATAAGCACGATCCAGTATCGTCCAATGTTCAGCAAGAATAATTTGCTGGAATAGTTGGGTATATTACAAGATCACAGTAATATTACTTTCAACTTAACGTGTTGCAACAGTCTTCCCCCTCCCCCTATGCCCAGACTGTCACACATTTATGAATTTATCCTTTTATTGTGAAAACTATGCGTCTTCCTTTCCCTCCAAATTGACCTTTCCACGTATCATCGGCAAACATTGAGGGCCGAATCATTGCGACTTTATGTATCATCTAATACCGCTTATGCCGGTGCTAGGGACCGTGTGGTCATGTCATCCAAGTTGTCACATGAACAGGTACAATAAAAGCGTACCTGAGATACAACATATATCACGGATCGTTAGATTCTTGGTATGTGCTTTAGAATAGGTTAACCAAAAGACTATATACTATGAAGTCATGTGGTTCTGTCAGTATGTCGGCACCTCTTCTCACTTCCGCGTTGTAATTTTTACCTGTATATGGCGAGATTCTGCTGGTGGACGTTTCGTCCCCGAGGCCCGCTTCCTGTACAGACCTTTTGATCTTTGATATATGTTGGCATTGTGGGAAGTTGATGCTGGGTCTATATCGGGCCTTATAGACTAGCCTTTTGCGTTAAATGCCGTCATTTTCATCTGACGACGATACAGCTCACCAATCCCCAGTGTACGAGTTGTCACAGCGACACAGCTCACCAATTGCAAATATACGAATTGTCGGAGCATTTCCATCATAGCTCTCTAGATTTGTATCTAATACCGCTTATGCCGGTACAAGGGGCAGCTTGGTCATGTCATCCAAGTTGCCACATGAACAGGTATAATAAAAGCACCTGAGAAAAAATAAAAATACCTGAGATACAACACATATCACGAATCGTTGGATTCTTGGTATGTGCTTTAGAATAGGTTTACCAGAAGACTATACTGTGAAGTCATGTTGCTCTTTCAGTATGTCGGCACCCCATCCCATTTCTCTTATATGCGTTGTAATTTTTACCTGTATATGGCTAGATTCTGCTGGTGGAGGTTTCGTCCCCGAGGTGCGCCCCCTCTACAGACCTTTTGGTCTTTGATATATGTTGGCATTGTGGGGCGTTGATGCTGAGTCGACATCGGGCCCTGCAGACTAGTATTTTGTAATGAATGTCGTCATTTTCATCTGACGACGATACAGCCAACCAATCCCCAGTGTACGAGTTGTCACAGCGACACAGCTCACCAATTACCAATATACGAGTATTTCCATTTGTATCTAATACCGCTTATGCCGGTGCTAGGGGCCATGTGGTCATGTCATCCAAGTTGCCACATGAACAGGTACTATAAAAGCGTACCTGAGATACAACACATATCACGAATCGTTAGATTATTGGTATGGGCTTTAGAATAGGTTAACCAGAAGACTATACTGTGAAGTCAAGTGGCTCTGTCAGTATGTCGGCACCTCTTCCCACTTCCCTTACATGCGTTCTAATTTTCCGCTTTTTCTATTTGCGTCAGTTTAAACCAAATTACATAATGGTAAGTCCAATTCTGAATAAAGTGCTTTTATTATACTCATTGCTGAAAAAAACACTTTTACAGATGATGTAAGACTGATGTGAATATAGTAGCCAACAAAAAGGTTAACTTTAATGCAAGACGCTACAATGGAAAAGGATTTGATAAATGAGCCATAGATGTAGATCCATCTATAGCCGATCGCATCGGGCGTCCTTCTGAACCCATTTGAATAATCATAGGTGAAAAGAATTGGGGGAAATCGTCCATGAAACAGGAATGAAAGCATACCGAAATGGGCTAAGAAACTATGAGTTTTCAGTACGAAAGCGGTTGATATTTCGCTTGGAGAGCTATATACCTCGAGAGGTCAGCGGAAATTTGCGAAATTTTCCCTTGTATAAAATTGTCAGCGTTTTTCATCTTTAAATGGCATGACAGTGTTTTATTTAATAATCATCCTTTACCATACCGAGCACTTTTTTTGACAAACAAATCTTAGTACTTGAGGAATATCCAATAAAGTCGCGAAATTAGGAGCACCATACGGGTGGAATACAAGACCTAGACGATCTTTGGTGAGACGAAACGTAGAGAGGTTCTTCTGTTAAGCGGTATTCGCTGACGAAATTTATTGCAAGAGAACAGAGAGGCTTTCCAAGAGAACGTACGACAATTCCGTCGATCATAGACTGGTCATCATAATCTTTAATTTCCTTCAATAAACAGAATATAATATGAGGCCTAGAAATTATTTGGTCGCCATCGGGTACCAAAGGATTAGCTGCCATCGAATGGCATCTCAAATTTATTGCTTATATAATATTGATCAACTCTGACTGTTAGTAGAGGACATTTAGCACAATTTTGGAACTGATATTATATGTAAATAACTACTGTATTTGTGAGATTTAACCCTATCTGGCCTGTGCTTTTTTGGACCTGTCCAGGCCTGGGGAGGGGCCATTTCGCCGCCCCCACCTCAATTAATTATCTTACCCCTTGAGCTAGGGAGCTGAAACTCACCACACTATACCCTTGGGTCAAACTTCACCAAACAATGTGAAAACAATCAAGATGGCCGCATTGATGACGTCACAGTGACGTCATTTTCAAAAACAGCATATCTGGTCAATTGTCCGGTGATTTTTCGAAATTTTCATTTATGCAATTTCTCCACAAAAACTGCGTAATAAATTAGTAAACATTAATTTGATGTGAAATAAAATAGTTTTTGTCCACAGAAATTTTGAAGAAAAATGAAGAAACATCATTTTTTTGATACCCCACGTGGACGTTATCTTGAATTTATCCATGATCGTCTAATCTGGGGGTTATGCAAATAGGCTCAAAATGACCATAATATGATAAACTATAAAGTCACGGATCTTTTTGTCGTTGCGGAGATTGCGCAGAAAGTTTGGTAGGGTTAAAACTTTATCGTTCATGATACATGAAAGTATAATGATTAACCAGCTCATGATCATATCATATTAATACTGTCGTCATACCAGTGGCTATTACTCTCAATATAAATCTTATTTTACATAGACGGCAATCACTGAACCTTGATATCAGCCATCATCTCTAAAGTCATGGTTCGTCGGACAAAACCGAGCCATGACGGAAGACGAATTCACCAGGACTAAGACCAGCCCTTTATTAATAGACTTTCCGAACAGCCTCCTTGACCTCATATTTGAGCAAATTAGAATCCAGGCAATGTGTCGTATATTTCATTTTGTATGTAGCCGTGATTGTTTTGACTGGAGCGACGCTGATGTGTCGTTCCCTCGATCACATCAAAGAAACCGTTCTACAGCCTATTCTCATTATGAACACGGCCAAGCACGCCCAAACGCCATCCGTTCTTCGGCTGTGATTTCAAAAGGATTGTTTGAGTAATAACTGTATTGCCCTAATCTGCGTGCAGGGCAGGTACGGAGTGTACAGAATGTACATTATGGGGGATGGATATTAGTACGTCGGACTGGAACATCATAGTGCAGTCAGAAAATCGTGCATTATCAGATTTATTCAACATTTTCTGTCTGTAAAATTCTGAACTCAGTATGTAATAAAAAGGCACAAAGGATCAAGCACACGGAATCAGTCTCGTAGCCGTTAGACCTGTACTATCTCTCTTATGTCGTCTTCGTCGAATGTCATGACAACCACTTGTCCATAGTAAAGGATTACCTAAACTGAACAGATGTGACATGGAAAGACATCGAATCATACGGCAATTGCACTGACGTAAACAGTATGCCATCTACCCCCTGATGTCAGATTTATACTGGAGCAATTTCTGACAGTTAATTAACAAGAGCATGTAAAAAAATATTCCTCTTCATCTAGTTAAGTAATAAAAATCATTCCTGTATAAGGCATATCACACATGGCGTTGACATACTTTGAAAATATATATGTATGTATTAGCTTATATTAGTTATTCCACTTCAGGGGAAAAGCATGGTAACAATCCACCGTAGCGCAATGATTCTGTGGATAAGTGCTACGAAGTCTACACCGTGATGATCAAACTATAATACAACTCCATAGAAGCTTTACGATTAGCTGGATTCTTCTTCCTGTTTTCTTCACAAGCCAATGAAAATACTGATTTTTTTCAGATTTGAATTGACTAATCACCTCAACTGGAAACTATTTCGCCTGACGCGCTGGTATAAATCTGCGCGAACACGACACATACCAATCTTACTGCGCAACCACGTCGCATCAAGCATTGAGGCGGTAGCCAATGGATTCTAACTAGTCTGATGTAAGGATACTGACTTCTATTCCATTTGCTTTTTGTGTTATCAATACCTATCAAAGAGTTTGCAGGTACATCTCTAATTAACTGTCGTATATAGAAGTACTACTTCAAATAAAAGACTATATACAAACCTCGAATGTTTGGACGGCACAGTTTTTTAAATAAAACATTCCATCAAAACAGAATGTCAGAAACAACATGGATTCCAATTGGATTTCATGGTTGACCCTTGAATCGCAGTGAAGAAATTGAAAAGATCCATTTCTTTGCTTAAATTCTTACCACATATGGAAAATGGGCCCTTCCCCCGTCAGCTACTCGTAATAGACATTAGTGGTAAAATGCATGCAGAAAGATAGGATAAACTTCAAATCCAATCTGGAAGACTGGATATAAAGTGCGGATTGGGATTTCGGATTGGGATTTCTCGTCAGAAAGCAAAAATTTAGAGTTTTGAGAAAAACGCTAGGACAATAATTAAGTTTTAATTGACCTGAACGTTCTTTTGCCTGCAGTATAAATGTAGGTTACATTGTGTGATTCCATCCAAAAAAAGGTAGCGATATCACTTAAATGTTTCTTTCGCGACATGATAAAAGTCATGAATAAAACATTACAATTAAACGCAACATTAAAGCGGGCATAGAACAGCATTGACAAAAGCACGGGCCCTCGAAACAATAGTTTCGACGCGGTGTGGGCGTACGTGTGGGCGATGTATAGAGTCGCATATTTCGACAACTCACAGCATCCTCCACTCCATCCCTCACCCCAGAAAGTTTGTTTCGAGGATCTAGCTGATACAAAAGCGACCAACAACAACATTTGCTTTCGGAGAGGAATTTCCGTATTGCGTTAAGTATTGTTCATTAGCGTATAGCATGCGTTCTAATTAACTGGACAGTCGATAAGTGGAAACGCATCAATACTCAACTTACCTGAACCGCAAACCCAGTGAACATGACTTCGCAGATATGCCGCAGTAATATCATATTTGCATCCTCGCTATATAACGGATTACTAGTAAAACCAAGGAAGCTTTTCTCACCCAATGTCTGGGAAGAACACGTTTGCTTAGAACAACGTGTCTAGCTTTTCTGGATCTTCGTATCGATGTGAGAGTGAGTGCGCTACATGAATCGATAAACGGTTACTCTCCACTAACTGGGCGAACGTGTCATACGAATAACATCAGATTGTCAATATGCCCCACAGCGCATGCCGGGGCTCGGACCTCCTGTCATACCAAATGTCCTACTGTCGCGAGAATTAGGCTTTGGTTATACTTTGGACATATAGAGGCAAATATCAATACAAAATGGTCCGAATGTGAGCAACAGTTGTGCTTCAATGAACTGTGCGCTAAAACTGTATTCAAACTTTAATTTAAGCAGGTATCAGACAATCGTAGCATAAAATGCCACTTTTATTGTATATCGACAAAAGAGTTAAAGTATATCTATAACATTTAAAATCAAGGATAAAATCATGGAATCGATGATTGGATAATCTGGGATTTTGTGTGACTAACTTCAATGAATTAACGCTTTCGTGATAGATAGGACTTTCTCAGAGCAAAAGCATGTATTTTCATGGAAAATGTGCATATTTTCTTAGAAGTTACTTTCTTCAAAATGCCTCGATATTTTTCTGAATCTATGCTAAAGTGGAAACTGGAATACAAAAGTGGGGCATCAGGATTTTTTTCAAGACAGGAACAACATTATTTCGAAAAGCAATATTAGCGTAATATCGCCAAATACATTTACCAGCTTTCCTTTGTTGTGGAGCAATTTTCTTGGAAATTGGAGAATACCTCATCGAATTCCAAAATCTTCTCTTTGGAGCTACTTTTATTTTTTAAGATTATGTTTTTTTTCTGTTCACTTTCCTTCCAATATCCCCATCCCTTTGCAGGCGCATGTTCAGCAGACTTCGTCTGAAAGCGTCTTAACTAACTGGATCAACTGACTGCCATATAAATCTGGTATCGTTTGATTGACTATTCATGTATTTGCAGAGTCAGTGACCCTGGGCTGAAGAGTTGAGATAACATAAGCCTTTGTCAAGTGCGCAGATACTATAGAATCTCTATAAAATGTGGGTCGAAAACAGCCTGAAAATTGCCTCCGTCTGTCAGTGGATTTGATCGCAGTGGTTTTGTGTGTACTCGACAAGCTGTCCGACTTTCTAGCAATATCAGTCAAGATTTCTGTCCACAGACATTAACAGATTTCGTGTTAATCCATGCTAACTGACCACAAAAACGTCTTCAAATCTAAGTCGTGAGAACGGGTCAGCCCTGGGGCAAGTTAATGCGAACTATTTGAACTCTCCGTACGATTCCAGGATCTGGGGGGTTTTCTGATCCACCTAAAAGCACTTACGCTTTTAGTTACCTTTGCGAGATCTCGGTGTCTGATATTCTTTTTCCGACGTTTAAACGTTTAACTTGCTCAGATGGTGATAGAAACATTAATGGCGACAAAACGTGTTGCTACAAGTGCACAGCACTACGTCGCCAAAAATGAACGCTGGCATAGATAAACTAAATGGTCACGAGACTGTCTTGTTCAACCGATCACATGATGTATTGAGAAAAGAACCACGTGATACTTTCATAAGTTAGTTTCAGGTCCCCGACCACCAGTGTGGCAGTTTTTCAGTATTGACGTCTTCCATTCGTTACGAATTACAACACATATAAGGGAAGTGGGAAGAGGTGCCGACATACTGACAGAGTCACATGACTTCACAGTATAGTTTTCCGGTTAACCTATTCTAAAGCACATATCAAGAATCTAACGATTCGTGATATGTGTTGTATCTCAGGTACGCTTTTATTGTACCTGTTCAAGTGGCAAGACCGAGAATCAAAGCTCTCAAGAAGTACAAATGCCTTGCATGTTCCTTTTGTATAGAATACAATTATAGACGTATACAGTCATCGTATATAGAAAAATCCTTGTCTCAGTTTACAACAGAGTGAGAGATATTGTGTGCATTATATTACATGCATTATTCTCTTCAACGATATAACTATATCGGGTATTACACCAAAGGCTACTGTTGGCGCATTAGCTAGACCAATTCTAGTCCCGCGAGACTCCCTACCACGAGAAGAGATCTTACTATCACGAAGGCATGTCTCTCTGTTGAGAATGGAGTGAGACGTTTTCACACAAATGTACACGTTTGGTTTAGGAAATATCTGAACATTTATAATGAGAAAGATCATAGACCCCGGGAATAGGTCTGAATGGTTGAAAACTTACTGTGAGCATAATCGAACAAAAAGCGACATTATTTGAGCTTATTCATCCACACCTCAAGCTCATCGGGAAAGTAAACTGGGTGTAATACAGACTAATGATACGACGGTAAACCGCGGAAAGGCGATGCTTTTAAAAATACAAAGATTCATTCGATTAAAAATTTATATCTTTAATATGCCGTCGATGAAGACGCCCAAATGCGTATTTAGATTCCGGATCCACTGTCATCATTGTACGAACTCCTACTTAAAACATAAAAAATAGTGTTATCTACTCCCCATAGGCATATACACCTTGAGATAAAACTGATATCATCTTCCATTTCTGTGATGAGTGAGCTAATCTGGAAGGGTCTCTTCGGTTTCAGTCATACGAATTCCTGTCAAAGAATGCCTCATTGGGTATCTTATCAAATTACAGAATCCTTGCCACAGGGCATCAAATGTCAAAAACGAAAAACTAATCGTTGGACAGGTCCAGGTTAAGAATATATCAATTAATGATGTTTATATACCTGCAAATAATGTCAACCTACACAACAGATATCTTATGCACATACGCAACTGATCAATGCTAACTGTGCTCTCATTTTTTTCCAATAACCTGTCATTGCAAAAAGGCAATAAAAATGAGATCATCCAGTGGAGCTAGTTGAGATAATTAAAATGTATAGCGACAAGAGCGCGCGGTTTAATCGTAGAATTTCTTTCAAATAATAGACAGTTGCCTAGCCCCTAATTTTCATAGTACTGGATTACTAAATGTTTTACGGCTGAACACAAAGGGTACCTAACGTGCTCAAATACATAAATGCTTTCTGAAAATGTTGTAATTCAATGATGTCATAAATGTTGAGCTTGGGTGCTCTGCCATCGAGGGCATTTACTAAATTATTTTTCATTGATAATTAACCGTATGTTTAACAGTAAACCGCCAGCCTCGGTCTGCTAGGAAAACTGGCTATAGATATCCACACTAGAACCATGTTTATCCTTCCACCAGGAACTGGTAGAAATCATTAGTGATCGGAATTCGACAACTTTTTTTTTTCAGTGTTGACCATTATCATGATTTGACATTTGTTCTTGCGGACACCAATGAAACATGTTATCCACTCTTGTATGTATTGGTTCGTATGTTTCATACGTCCATTTGAATGCAATGCCCCTGATTTTGATGTCACGAAGTCATCATTTTGTTTTCTTAATCACGATAGAATCGTGTGGCATACTGATACATCATAATAATACAAATGTGATATTTATTGGCTTACGCTGCTACATATCGTTCGATAAATTGGGACCTACAGTTGAAGTACAATTGTACATTTGCCAGTGTCACACCCTTATTACCGATGCAATTCGTAAGATAACGCGACGGGGTACATATTTCACAGTTCACAATAGCTCCCAGGTGTAAAGTTGGGCCGCAACTTGTGCCGATCATCATCGATCGTATTTGAACGATATTGCAATGATATGTCTTCTCGATTAAGAAAAATATAGACAAAAATCGCGATTGAAGTTCGATCGATATTTGGAGACACTTCCTTAGTTTTAACAATTTGTTACAAATCGAAGAAACGGGTCTGGAAAACAAGTGATGTCGAGCTGTGCAACAGAATCTAGCGATCGCACTTCAATACCAACAGTGGATCCCGAAGCGATCACGTCTCAAACATGTTAGGCTTAATTAGGATGTTTTGCCATAGTTTGAATCTGAAACCACAGAAATCACAGGCATCAGTGGACTTTCCCAACAGAATATAGCTCGTGTTTATTAAACTTGTTTCCCATATCTATTGGATATCGGAAGGACAAGATGCTTCAAGGAGAAAATGTTTCATTTTTTGTCGACAGCTGCGAACTGAATATAACGAACCGTCTTCTATTCGATGTTTAGTATTAGAAATATGAGGCTTCTGGAATATTACACAGTGTTTCGTTTGAAAGTTCATGATGGTTATCATACAGGTACATTAGCTATTTGCCTTGAGCATGCAACTCAAATGTTACACAGATTTACATTAACGATCTAACATTGTGACATTTCGCTTTATTGTTTATCCGCAGCTCTGATTTTCAAGCTCCATAAATTCAGGAATCTTGAAGCTAAAACATTACTACGTGTGTACAAAATCGGGAAAATGGTAGGAATTTTATTTGATATAAGATATTAAGTACTATGATTTAGGATGTTATGATTGGAAAACTGCTACATGTCACCGCCTTTCTGGGATCACAGAGAAACATTAATGCTTTGTATCCTTGTCCAAATATTTTATCATGATTGGATACATTTTTGAACCTAGTAGCTCCCGGAAACTATCGTCTTAAATAATCGACCAGGCACGCGGGTGTCATCCAGCGACATCGTCGTCTGTGGTAGCCATGCAGATTGGGAACAGAGGCTATAAGTAAAATAACATATTTTTTTCTCCTCTGAACAGTTTTATTTCTGTAGTACGGTTTAGAAAAAAGAAAGACTGTTTTCGGCTTATAATTCAAATGAGGAATCATGAGGAGTGTTGTAGTCTGAACAAAATTTTATAAAAATAAATTATGTATAAGGTAATCTCATAGTCCCCAATGCCTTTCTTATAATTGCTGACATATGTGTTGCATCCCTGTAACAAGAAATTTTTTATGTTTTGCAGAGGACTCTGTCTTCAAGATGGTCTTGGTGGGTGTGCGTGTCATAAGTGGATATGACTAGCTGCAGCTGGCTTGTTTGATATTTTCTTGGTAACCTGTCTGGGAAATAAGATTCTGATGAGATAGGAAATGAGAAAGGTATCTTCATCCCACGTGTTTGGATAAAAATAATTTCTGATCAGACGCGACGTTTCAATTTCTAACAAAGTTACCGACAAATGTAGTTACAAGCGTCTGGTTCGTCATTCATAATTCAGCGGTCGTCCATTAAGGATGTCCGCTAGTGGTTTTTGACTTTGGCAGCCATTTTGCCTGTTTTCCTATTGCGTTATCTCCCTTCCCTAGGTTAAGAGATGGGGATTTCCTTTAAAAGCGTTCTAGCCGAGAATTTTGCACACCAACATCCATCCAATTTGCTAAATTTTGATAGACATTGTGATTATCTGCAAACAGTTAGAATATAGGAAAAAGTTAAATACTATTTATATGAATTTTTCATGAATATGCTTCAAAATTAGGGCTATTCCCTAGGCTTTCTGGGTTATCAAATTGAGCATGGGTCAGTCCACTTAACGTTGCCTACAGCTAAAAAATGCACACCAACCTATATATTTTTCTTTGTTTTTCCTCATATTACACAATTATGAATGCAACAACACATATTATTCAAAAAGTTAATTACTTTGATTTACCACCAGCGGCCATCCTTAAAGAATATCCGCGTCCATAATCCAAAGACCTATTTCATATTCCATACAACATTATTATCACCAATTTCAAAAGGACAATCATAGTATACATAAACATAGGCTAGTTTCCTGCAAGAGAGAAGCGGTCAACACTTTTCAATGATGCCGGCAAGACATCCTGATGTTCCAAAAATATCAAATCCGTATCGCTGATCAGTGTTCTTCATAATCACTTATTTCGTATGACAGCAGCAATTCCAAATGTGCATGAAATAAACATAATAAAAACGCAAGATGTGATTATGTTCTTTATATAATATCTTAATCTCTGACCATTATTCTTTATCCAAATGAATTTCTAAGTCGTTTTCCAGAGTATCCCAGTCTCACTTTCTTTACAGACTTGATCAGTATAATACATTATTAAAACAGCTCACTGACCATTCTATGCAATTTTAATGATTTTCGTTGACTATAACCTAACACCAGTGTTTAACTTTCTTTCATGAATGTCGATCCTTCTCGAACGCGATCACGTGATATTTTCGTAAATTAGTTTCAGCTCTTAGAGCACCAGACTAGACTGTGTTTCAGTATTGACTTCATCTAAATGTTTCTTTTAAAACGGATGCCACCGTCCTCAGGCAATACGAACATACTTTACATGGTTTCGTTTTATTAATAAGGTGATTTTGAAAATGATGTCAATATAGACATGTGATCTGACATTCGTTAGACAGCAGACGTCCACAGAGATTCCCGTCTCTTCTTTAACAACGGATCAAAAGATGTCGTAGCCATTAAAACAACAATTACTACATTCCTTGATGATATAACTTGACAAAAGCCCATTTACCTCACAGGAGCCAGATCGCTTAAGACAACTTAAAAAGCGATAATAATTGAGCTATTTGATCCACAGCTTAAGCTCAAATATGGAAAGCACTTCACGCAAATGATGTGCAACGAATAAAATAGACAGAGGACTCGACGTTTAAAATACAACCACTTTGCTCGAATAAAGACTGATATCTTTCATATACCATCAACAATCCACCCGAGGGGTATGCATTTATGTAAGCATGAGTATTGCCGTGAAACTACTCTGGATAATAGACATGTATAATATATTTGTCTGATGGTAAAATTAATGACACGTTACGTGATCTACGTGCCACTAACGGCGTATATATAATTCGAATCCCACTCTCAGCATTCCATGACCTACCTGCCCTAGGGCTATACATTTTGAGACGTAACTGATATCAAATTCAGTCGACACTATAACGATATATTTTGTTGAACAATCCCTTTGCTTCGATTAATGCTCTGGAATCCCTCGCTAGCTGTCATTTTAATATCGCAAATGCCACGGGACATGGATTCAACAGTCACAACAAAATAATACTCACTGGATGGAGCCAGACTAAGAATAAATCGTGGGCGATTCAGTTTCCGATATCAACGGCGTGCACATAATTGTTTTGCACCATGTGGACAGGTCGATGGTCAATATGTCCTCCTCGTTTCTCGATGAAAAATCTGATTGCATAACCACAACTAGAAACCGCAATAAAAAATACTATCAGCTAATGAGGCTGGTTGAGATAGATAATATAGCAAGCGTCAGATCCGACATTCAATATTCAGCCGTCGTCCATAAGAGACATTTCAGTGTCAATAATCGAAATACATATTTCGTATGCCACTTTAATAGCATCAATTCCTAATGTATATTAATTAAAAATAAAACACAAGATATGGTTTCTGACAAGAGAGAAATAAGTCTCCAGACAGCAGTACACGCTATTATCATGCAATTTCTTCCTAATGGTAAACGGTTGTTTAGTTGTCAGTGTACAGCGGGACAAAATACATGTACCATGACAGCGTTCGAATTTCATATTTATTGAGCAAGGGGTGCTGTGCAACCAATGGTGTGTTTTACATTTTTATTCAAAAGAATTAGCCGTATGTTGAAAAAGTAATTCACAGTCAAACATTTGTCAGAAACATTTCTACCATTCCGCGATGAACTTGGATTAGGTCGAATTTATGGGAATTATGCCGGATTGGGTAATATGTTCCAGTGTTAACAATCATTACGTCTTGCTGACGCCATTAAACGCTTTCCTTTATGAATACATCAACTTGTGTTTATTAATTTCTATATTTCTTAAGTCCACCCATTTACATTCAATCACACAAAATTTAGCTAAAATATGTCTCTTTGACAATAAATTTCGACTGATTTATCCAATTTTGAAACGACTGGAGATCAATGGCGAGAATATCGAGAAAAGCATAAATAACATTTGGTTGTTGAATATTGCATACGTATACCTGATATAACCTGGTCTTTGTAATAATATAGTCAGGTGGCGTACAAATGAGATGGGTTTTGGCCTATACGTGGTCCGCTTGAAATCGAAAAAAAATGTCCTATAAATAATTGTGTTTTAATATAACGGCAAGAGAAAATTTATGTACACAATATGTCAAAGTTCTATGTCGTTTGCGTTATGATTATAGTTACATGTAAATCATGAAACTGAAATCCGCAGCATGTGCTATTTCGTGAGAAATGGGTCTAACTCGAGTCATTCAAATGCACATTTAAACGTAAAGGACCCCTTGGACCAAAACGCCATTTAACTTGGTGATGTGCGGTGGCATTATATATCCACTGCTGGAAAATCTTTTTGGTCCAAGAGGGCCTTCTCGCTGAATGTGTCGTTAAATGACTCGATTTAGACCCTTTTTTCACGAAATAGCACATGCAGCGGATTTCAATTTCATGTCATGACCACAATGATAAAGCAATCGAGCTAGAACTTTTATATATGGTGTACATTTATTTCCTCTTGCAGTTACATCAAAGCACAATTATTTTGAGGACATTTTATTTTTCCGATTTCAACCGCACCACGTCAAGGCCAAAATCCCACCTTATTGTTCCATCTTCTTTCACGATTTGTTGTATCCCCATTAAAACGGATATTATGATGTAAGCGTGAAGTTTTCTCGATCGGCAAAGATTTCCAGTCAGGAGGCAATTGGATAATGATTAGAACGAGCGACTGCGTTCCAATCCTTCGTTTCGAGGACAGAAATTCTATCGCACTGGCAATTCCTTGCAAATCAAAGATGGAAAGTCCGATCGTGCTATGCATCCGGATCTTGCTATCAAGCTTCAATCCGAACAGTCGCTCCTGAGTGATCATGTCTGAATCGTGTTAGACTCAATCTAGACTGCACAAAAACTACGAATCTGACACCAAGAAAATCACATGACCTTACCAGACATCATTGTGCTCGTTCAAGAAGCTATAGCGTATTAATTGTTTCCTATATTTCTCGGATATGGAGAGAGAGAACATTTTCATTGATAAAAGGTTTCATGGCTCAGGTAATCTTTTGTTGGTGACAGCCGCGACCTGATTATCAGATATGACGCCATCAGCGACGGACAGTCTGCAATGAAAGCGTGGCTGAGATACCAAGGCTACGTCTGAGTTCGAGCTAGCGTGTCTAATTCCGCTTAAGCCGGTGCCAGGGAACATGTGGATACTTCATAGTGTCCACATGAACTGCTGCAATAAAAGCGCGGCTGAGATACTAAGGTTACACCCGAGAATCCACCGTATTCTCGGGTCTGAATGTGAAGTGCCGATGGCAGCTTTCCTGTGGACTCATGTGGTTGATTTTTAGTGGCCTGACGTCGTCAAGTTTTGCCACCTCTTGCATATGGCTCCAATTCAGAGTTCTCTGTATTCTAGTCTCAATGTGAGGTGCCGAGGGAGGCGTTACTTTGAAGATATATGGTTGCTTTTTAGTTGCAAGAAGTCGTCAATATTTTCAACCACTTGCGAATCTCACTGTTTGAAGTACCGGTACATTGTATTAGCGACATCAGGCCACTAAATCATTAACCG
Organism: Hanleya hanleyi; assembly: GCA_036873755.1. Taxonomy (NCBI): domain Eukaryota; kingdom Metazoa; phylum Mollusca; class Polyplacophora; order Lepidopleurida; family Hanleyidae; genus Hanleya; species Hanleya hanleyi. The sequence goes on along the minus strand of JAVTVY010040628.1, from coordinate 2,139 downwards.
GTGTCGTGCTTGAAAGTTTCCATCACTACACAGTTACATTACCGGATTACTTTGAACAAGAAACTCAAACGTTATACAAATTTGCGTAAACACATTAGAATTATGTCATTCTTTTACTCTTGCTTTTTCCGGAGCTGGGATATGTCGAGTTCGTTCAACAGTGGTATCTGGCAGCTAAACCATTACCGGGTACTATACATCGAGAAAATGAACGGAATTCTATTTGATGTAAGGAGGCAGGAATATATCGCTGTATTCCTTGAATCACTGGGAACTTATATTTATGCTTATAATGTTGAACCGAAATAACCGACCATGGGCGGTTGTCTAACAAAAGCCTGGCTCGGCGACATCAGCATTTGCAGCATTCGCGTGGGATATTTTCTTGTACACATATCCTGAGTAGAAACGCTATTAACTGGTTCCCCACCACACAGTTTCATTCTCGATGGTTAGGACAGTTTAAAAACAAGAAAGATTATTTTTTAATTATAATTTGGAAGATGACTCATAGGAGATTTTGCAGTCTGAACTGAATTTTCTGAAGATTCAAATGTCATGGCTAAATCGCATCAGGTAAGCCCTTATTCCCGATGTTCTTTTGCAACGCGCTTACGCGTCTGACCCAAATAAGGTATCTCGGACATATAACTATCCTGAAATTCCTGATTTATGTGTTTACTCTCAAATTCGTAAGTCAAAATATCAACTTGGATAGAATTTTCAAATCGATATTTACCAATGTTCCAAAGATGCATTGAGTCGGCGTCAAATGATCTGTGGCACAGTCAGCGGATCCCCCTCCCCCAACAACACACACACAACCCAGTGATGACTTGCCCTATTGACGGGAAAAATTTATTGTAAACGACGGCCACCAACCGCAAATGCTATACCTACATAGACCGTGGTTGGTAATCTTTTCTCCCTTAAGAGATCGGCTCGAGATCAGTTTCAGCTGTAAACCAAATATACGTTGCATGTTTATCATGATAAACGGTAACGTTCATTTAATTCAATGGAATTGTGATCTGTCTGATATGATTAGATCTTGATGCTTGCCTTGGAGGGTATGCGTGTCAAAATTCTAAGTGGATATGACTAGCTGAAGTCAGACGGTTTGTGGTATATCTGGAAATTTGTAATGCTGAAATGAATGCAATGCTGCTGTTAACGATCTTATCAATTCAAATTAGAGAAATCTGGCATAAAGGGGGTGAATAGTACACAACCTCGATGCACCATGAACTGTAATAGTCTATTGTGACATTGATTAGGATCGCCACATTCTTTACGGGATCTTGCAAATGTAACAAGACTAGATAGGTATACGCATTGTGATAGTTACATGAAACACGGATAGCGTGAACACATTTGCTACAAGTTCAACGTACGGTGCTGTCACCAAGATGAAAGAGCAGAAGGAGAAAACAATTAACAATATTAACTGGATTCCTTTGTACAACCTGGTAAGTAATCTCACTTCTCTCTTATTTTAATTCGATAACTTCAGGAGAAACTGTGTAATTTCTCGTTTAATGTTTTTAGATGCATGTAGATGGATGGATGGATGGATGGATGAACTTGGGGCACGCTTCCCTCCACCCACTCGAATCTTTCCGTTTGGTAATGTTTTGGCGATAATTGTGTTATGTGGAAAAATTGTTCTTGTCTTATCTACCTCTATACGCACACGAGGAAAGCCGTCTAAACATTTCCTATCTGGGACGTAACCCACGGCTACTGATAATCAGCAAGGGTCCAGAGTTTATGTTGCTTCCTTTGTAAAGGCTTACTTTCATCCCGACAATGGATCTCCTCATCTTCGGATTTCAGGCAAGTGTAGTCTTCTCTTGGCTATAGGTTAACATCGACAGGGGACAGCTCAGCCTGGTGGAATCTGCACCTTTTGCTCCGCTCCTCGGGGTATGCGCAGTGTTCGGAAACGTTTGCCAACAGCGCACAGAGGTAAATGTAGGAGAATAGAGTCAATGACACCTCTGTAATATGTTCTCCTTGTTCGACGGAGTTTCAATTAATCCGCATGCATTGTCTTTAATTTACAGCCCCATGCCGACGAACAAAGGCTTTAGGGGTGGGTATTCCTTCGTTAGAGCTGCGTCTTGATCTCCTGTCCTG
>JAVTVY010040627.1:0-18992 GCA_036873755.1 Hanleya hanleyi | reverse complement strand
TGCTGTGTTTGAAATTGTAAGGTGACAGGGGAGATAACCAAATAGAACTGTAATATACTAGGAGTGTGGTGGCATGTATAATATGATGCCATGAGAGGATGCATCCCAGCATAGCTCCAGTCCATCTAACCATGAGGATTTTACAATGTATCTCAATACTCATTTTTACCCCTCGGCCAATTTTGGCCATGGGGTATTGTCGTCTTGTACGTCCGTCTGTTCGTACGTCCGTAAGTGAGCGAGATAGACGGAAAATGGTTCCACTGAAGAATTACAAATTTGGTATGCTTATTTACCTGGTCAAGGACCAGAAGCCTATTGAATTGGGACCTGATTGGGTGGAAACCTTGGCGGCCATCTTTAATTTTATGCAAAATGGATAATGATCCATATCTCGGAAACCATTCAGCTGTTCAATACGAAAGTTGGTATACATCATCGATACATCAAGCAACTTTCAATGAATTACCAAACCTGCTTTTCTGATTAGCTGGAAATCCTGGAGGCCATCTTTAATTTATGCAAAATCGATAATGATACATATCTCTGTTACCATTCAATTGTTTTATATGAAAGTTGGTATACATGTACATCATCGATGCATACAGGTACTTTAAATCGGGACCCGATTGACCGAAAACCTTGGCGGCCATCTTTAATTTATGCAAAAACTTTAATGATATATATCTCTGATATCATTTAAGTGTTCTATACCAAACATGGTATACAGCATCGATGTATCAAGAAAATATGTATGAATAACCACATTGATCAGTTCCTCTGAGTGGGGAGAAGGATGGACGGCCATCTTTAATTTATGCAAAATCATTAATAATCTCATTCTCTGATACCGTTCAAGTGCTCGATGTAAAATTTGGTGTACATCATCGATGCATCAGGAGACTTACGACAAATGACAGTTCTGGTTTCTCGGATTGGGCGGAAACCTAGGTGGCCATCTTTAATTTATGCAAAATCTTTAATGATGTATATCTCTGATACCATTTCAGTGTTCTATACGAATCTTCGTATACAGCATCAATGGATCAAGAGACTTTCAATTAATAACCACATCTGTTCCTCTGAGTGGCGGGAAGGATGAGCGGTCATCTTTAATTTATGCGAAATCATTATTGATCTCTATCTCTGATATCGTTCAAATGCTCGATGTAAAATTTGGTATACATCATTGATGCATCAAGAAACTTATGTAATGAATACCGGTTTCTCTGATTGTTCGAAAACTTTGGGGGTCATTCCTAATTGCAAAATTTTTGATTATCTGTATATTTGTGACTTCACTGCTTGGTGTTCCTGACATCTTGGTTCAAATTGAATACATTATGAATGTACCCAGAGCTGAGGGGTTTTCAGATGCGCAGCTTCGTATTGTTATTTACTGCTGAAGGATCTGATTTCGATTTTCTGAAAAAAGTGAATTTTTTTTACAAATATTGGTAACATGCAGTGAAGACATTATTTTATCATTTCATTAGGTTCGTTTCATAATAAATGTCTGTCCCAGCGTGTTTTTTTAACCCCTCAGCCAATTTTGGCCATGGGGTATTGGCGTCTTGTACGTCTGTCTGTTCGTACGTCCGTATGTGAGCGAGATAGATGGAAAACGGTTCCACTGAAGAATTCCAAATTTGGTATGCTTATTTACCTAGTCAAGGACCAGAAGCCTATTGAATTGGGACCTGATTGGGTGGAAACCTTGGCGGCCATCTTTAATTTTATGCAAAATGGATAATGATCCATATCTCGTAAACCATTCAACTGTTCAATACAAAAGTTGGTATACATCATCGATACATCAAGCAACTTTCAATGAATTACCAAACCGGCTTTTCTGATTAGCTGGAAATCCTGGAGGCCATCTTTAATTTATGCAAAATCGATAATGATACATATCTCTGTTACCATTCAATTGTTTTATATGAAAGTTGGTATACACCATCGATACATCCAGATACTTTGAATCGGGACCTGATTGACCGAAAACCTTGGGGGCCATCTTTAATTTATGCAAAAACTTTACTGATATATATCTCTGATACCATTTAAGTGTTCTATACCAAACTTGGTATACCGCATCGATGTATCAAGAGACTTGCGATGAATAACCACATCAGTTCCTCTGAGTGGGGGGAAGGATGGGCGGCCATCTTTAATTTATACAAAATGATAAATGATCTCGTTCTCTGATACCGTTCAAGTGCTTGATGTAAAATTTGGTATACATCATCGATGCATCAAGAGACTTATGACAAATGACAGTTCTGGTTTCTCTGATTGGGCGGAAACCTTGGTGGCCATCTTTAATTTTTGCAAAATCTTTAATGATGTATATCTCTGATACCATTTCTGTCTTCTATATGTAACTTGGTATACAGCATCAATGTATCAAGAGATTTTCAATGAATAACCACATCAGTTCCTCTGAATGGCGGGAAGGATGGGTGGCCATCTTTAATTTATGCGAAATTATTAATGATCTCTATCTCGGATATCGTTCAAATACTCGATGTAAAATTTGGTATACATCATTGATGCATCAAGAAATTTATGTAATGAATACCGGTTTCTCTGATTGGACGGAAACTTTAGGAGTCATTTCTATAATTGCAAAATTTTTGATAATCTGTATATTTGTGACTGGACTGCTTGGTGTTCCTGACACCTTGGTTCAAATTGAATACATTATGAATGTACCCAGAGCCGAGGGGTTTTCAGATGCGCAGCTTCGTATTTAAATATATATATGTGTACAATTACACTAATGCACTAGAGATCCTTGTTGAGAGGATTGTGTGAGACTACATGTACAAGTATGGCTCTTCGCCATGAGATGGAACATCAAAGAGTCAGGGTTTCATACACGTCGTGTTTTGACACCGGTATTCGGTGTCAAAACTCCCGTAAAAACTCAATTTTGCCACCAAAAAACTGAAGTCTGAGTGTTTTAGAAAGGAAAAACTGAAATTTTGGAAAAAAACTGAAGTCTCCAAAGGCCAATACTTCGTAATTTCGTAATTTATAATCGAAAGATATTGCGGGCAAACAAGCAGGAAATGATTCATACCAGAATAAATAGGTCGGCATCTTCGGTCATTTCCGTGAGCTAATTATTTATGTCCGTTTCCCGAACTGTTATCGTGGTCATGCCGTCGGTAACCGTAAAACCTGTATTCATACTGAATGTATGTGGAGGTTTCCGAATGGCGTTGTGTGGCGAAAACAAAAAAATTGCTGGGAAAGTTTGACATGTGGGAATGACAAGCCCCCAAAGACGTCTAACTCTCCTTGGAATGGACAGGTAAATATCTGACCATCGCTGAATAGTATTTATGATAAAGGAGACGATGTAATCTTCGCATAGGGCATTTGTTTTCACTCAAAGTTGAACGATCTTGTCGTGTTGTTGTTGTAAAGAAACTGGCATGTCGTTCGCATGTACGCATTGTACGATGTTGAAACTGAAACCAATGTTTGATTGTACCGTAGTTAATAAAGTTTGAATGGATAATTCAAAGACAGCGAATTGATTTAGCCACAATATCAACCTCACTATATCGTTCTTTGATTTGGAGATACATAAAGAAGAGTTGAAATTTTTTTATACTGACAAAACTTTTTTGAGATGGTGCAAACATGGAGGTAAAATCAGATCCATGGTGCAAACATTGAAACAAACCAAAACAACTGAAGTTGATTTTTAAAATTTCTAGACTAGGCACCCATTTTTGTCCTCCGCCACGAAGTGGTGGGAGGACTTGGAAATGCTAGCCGTCCGTCCTTCCGTCCGTCCTTCCGTCCGTCCGTCCGTCCCACATCTTGTGAACGCGATATCTTGAGAACAATTTGACCAATCGACTTCAAACTTGAGAAGGTGCTTCACATCAGTTAGACAGCCATTGGTATTGATTTTCACTGAGGTACGTAATCCAAGATGGCCGCCATCGACCATATTGGATTCTGTCCGTCCCACATCTTGTGAACGCGATATCTCAAGAACAATTTGACCGATTGACTTCAAACTTGAGAAGGTGCTTCACATCAGTTAGACGGCCATTGGTATTGATTTTCACTGAAGTACGTAATCCAAGATGGCCGCCATCGACCATATTGGATTCTGTTCGTCCCACATCTTGTGAACGCGATATCTCAAGAACATTTCCACCAATCAACTTCAAGCTTGGGAATGTTCTTCACATCAGTCAGACGGCTATTGGTATTGATTTTCACTGAGGTACGTAGTCCAAGATGGCTGCCATTGACCATATTGGATTCCATCCGTCCCAGATCTTGTGAACACGATATCTCGAGAACAATTCAACTAATCGACTTCAAACTTGGGAAGGTTCTTCACATCAGTTAGACGGCCATTGGTATTTATTTTCACTGAGGTACGTAATCCAAGATGGCTGCCATTGACCATATTGGATTCTGTCCATCCCACATCTTGTGAACGCGATATCTCGACAACAGTTTGACCAATCCACTTCAAACTTGAGAATGTGCTTCGCATCAGTTAAACGGCCATTGGTTTTGATTTTCACTGAGATACGTAATCCAAGATGGCTGCCATGGACCATATTGGATTCACTCCGTTCCACATCTTGTTAACACGATATCTCAAAAACAAATCAACCAATCGACTTCAAACTAGGGAAGGTTTTTCACATCAGTTAGACGGCCATTGGTATTGGTTTTCACTGAGGTACATAATCCAAGATGGCTGCCATTGACCATATTGGATTCTGTCCATCCCACATCTTGTGAACGCGATATCTCGAGAACAGTTCGACCAATCGACTTCAAACTTGAGAATGTGCTTCACATCAATTAGACGGCCATTGGTATTGATTTTCACTGAGGTACAAATCCAAGATGGCTGCCATTGACGATATTGGATTCCATCCGTCTCGGATCTTGTGAACGTGATATCTCGACAACAATTTGACCAATCAACTTCAAACTCGAGACGGTGCTTCACATCAGTTAGACAGCGATTGGTATTGATTTTCATTGAGGTAGTATGTAATCCAAGATGGCTGCCATTGACCATCTTGGATTTCACTCACCCATATTGTACCCATCTGTGTTGTGAACGCGATATCTTGATCTATTCCACTCATCGATTTATAAACCTCATCATCCACAAATCCATATACAACTACAGACTTACATTCCAGTGTTACACTACCCATTACTGCTTCCCAAACCTCCTCAAATTGTCTCAACAATTCCAGATGAACGTCTCTTTCCACATACACATATCAACTTTCCAAGTTATTTAAGGAGATATTGGAAGCGTATATGCTGTATGCTCTCAAACAGGCTACTTGGCGGAGGACCTGCTAGCTACTCAGCTTGTCTGGCATTGAATTTAACTGATCTGTCTATTATCCTGAAACAAGTGTCCCACATTAGGGCAGCACAGAAACATTTCAAATGCCTGCCCCATCAACAAAAGTCTGGTGTACTGCATTTACATGATTTAGGTCAAACGTTATGGGCAAATCCATTCTTTCAATAAGGGTGGTCAAGTCAAACTGTTTTAGTGTTTGGCACTAATTTGCAGCCTTCAATAACCAAACATGGTAAACTTATGTATCCGTCTAGAGTCTGCACGATCCTATCGAAAATGAGCCAGCTGCCTTCACGCAATAGTTTACAAAATTGTGCGCCTTTTCAAACAGAAAATTCTCTAATTCATTTCATTTTTATGAGTTTATGGTCACCATGGACTAGCTGCAGTTATGACGATTGCTTGTCTTCAATCCTGTAAAAAAAATTTGCATTGTCTTTTCATCTCTCTTTTTTTTTAATTTCTCTTTTGAATCTAACCCTGGAGTTGTACTGGACTTCTAATTTTAGTCCGAATATTTGCCAAATTTCACATCAAATCTTTTGAAAAAAGTTGACATTCCCACACAAAAATTATAATGTAAAATGTTGAAAGGGAAGTCTGGTCCAGATCCAAGTGGTTTTTAATTAGCGTAGCTGAAACGTTTCAAAACTTGCATACTTAAATTGGACATCATTTGCAAGCCAGGAACTGATACATCGTTTTCATTCAAAATTACCAAGTTTGTAATTTTAAAAATTAATTTGAATTGCCTTGTCTTGTCTTGTTGACATCCACAATGTGACATAATGTGCTGAAAATAGATGGTATCTTAGACCTTGGTAAATTAAGAACATAAAACTGAATATGTTAAATGATCTGTTTGTTGCTTTATTTTCACAATTCAAATATATAGCGTATTGACAGGCTCCATTGATGGTCGTATGAAAATTTGTTATATACGTTACGTACATTACTTATGGCGGTTGCAAAATTAGAAATAAACTCAATAGAAGTCTGTCGGCCGGCGACAAAAACGTAAAAATACTCAATTCAGGTGAAAAAAATATTGAATTTTCAGTATCCGGTGGCAAAAATTTGGACTTCTATGAAACCCTGAGAGTCCGTGGAATTATTCCAACAACCTATTTTACATTTAAATAGCCCCGTTTCAGTGCCTAAGGCTCTAGTTATAAGCTGTGACTTACATCAAATATCGTTTGGATTAAGGTCTTAGGTGTCATTTTAGCCTCCGGATATCTATTGGTCCCAACCTAAGCTTTTTTTTGGAAGCCTGTCTTGGCGAATTTGGTTTAAAATCTCGGCAAATCGTGTTATGCGTGTACAAGTAAACATCGCAAGAAATAGCTGAAGATAATGATATTATTTATGAAAATAATTCATGGCATTCATATTTTCATGATCCCGTAATACTGAAATGAAAATATGTATTTAGGTTTTCTTTCTATGGATGCGTTTGCAAAGGAAAGTTATCAAAACTATATACTGTCTGGAATATCGCGAAAAAATCGCGTCACATCGGCACCATCTTTTCCCATTAATATTACAAGGAAACTGCTAAAGAAACAGAAATGATATTTTATTTCATGATCCTATAATACTAGACAAGAAATTTATGCATTTAGATTTATATTTTACGGGAGCCTTTTCAAGTAAAGTTATCAATACCAAGTGTCGGTATCGCGGAAAATTCCTGGCGAATTGACACCATCTTTCCCGATAAATATTACAAGAAAACAGATACAGCAATAATATTTATATTTTCATGATCCTATAATACTCGAGATGAAAAATAAACAGTTAGATTTTTATTTTATAGATGCGTTTTCATAGTAAGTTACCGGTATTGAAACCTGGTGTCGGTATATCGCGGAAAATACGCGGCGAATACAATCTAACTATTCTTGTAAACATTACATGAAGAACGAAGAATATACAAAAACGTTTATATTTTCATGATCCTATGATACTCGAAATGAAAACTGTTATTTAGATTTGTATTTTATGGATGCGTTTTCAATGAAAGTTATTAAAACATTTTGTGTCGGTGTATCGCGAAAAATTCCCGTCGAATCGACACCATGCATTTTTTACGTTAAACTTCTCGTCGTGAGGTGAAAGTAATGTGTAGTAAAAGATATATTTCTGAAACGGGTATCTGTACAGGTTTAATAATAAGTAAACAGAATCAAATATCGAAGAGATACAGGCAGAGTTATTAACTGTTGGTTACCATCTCCGTCATATTTTCGCGGAATAGGCGGTGCCCACTACCCTGTAGGCCTGGGTTTAAAGATTGCTAGAATATCAATTCACTAATCATATGTCATAAGAATGTTTTTTAATGCAATGCATGAATATAAGTTCTGTGTCTAATGTATCGCATCCATAAATTTCCTCCGATATATAACGCTAAATCACGACTATAAATGTGAGCCATCTTAGGCCATTGCCTATTAATTTGCATGTTAATCGAGTTGTCTCCCTTCATACCAAGCGCTTTCTGCCAGCAAGTTTCGCGCGCAACACCGGAAGTGGAACCCGATTGTAAACATTGGCAACCCGTGTATACCCACACGGGTTCAAAGTGCGAGACAGCGACTGATCGTTATCGTCTGCCCTACGCGAGTGTACCGGCTGGCAAGTGAACAACTGATATTGTAAGGTAAGATATCTCTCCAAGATGAAACACCTGGAATTGTATCCCCTTGGGATAATTCTATCAAATGTTAGACAAGAATGCCGGCGGAAACGTTTGTAGCTTATAATCTGCGTATTACAAACAGATTACGTATGCAACTGGTGAATACAGGTCATGATGCACCATTATGGTTAAAAAAAACGTCCATTTGTTTGTCTTCATTAAAGGTTTGACTAATGTAGTTGGCGCAAGGACCCATCTGGAAAGTCGGGGGTTACTTGGAAGTTACGTGCTTGCTGGCAAAATGTGCACATAAACCGCATGTCTAACTAGGACTTTGAAAGTAATGTTCTCTGGTTGACGTATTAAGTCACTTCACAAAGCCTGATGTAAGAGTTCACGATGTGGCATTATATGAGACCCATCATCAAGCCACTATTTCTTTATTGATGTGTGTCATTGTAAATTAAGCCTAGTCTATTGTGTGTCCCAACTAATCTATTGAGAACGTTTTGTCAGATTTTTGGAAAAATATATATTGTTGTGTTCTGAAACTTATGTCATTAGTACAATGCAAATATTATAGTATTCAGTCAAAATATTACCGAACAGCACTCCGTAGAACTATCTGTTTGAAAGATTTTCTGTTTGGGTGGTCATTCTCCGGGTTAAATTTTGACGTCGCCAAGGCTGAGGTGGGACTGTCCCATATGTGCAAAGGAGTGGGAGGTTGTCATTTTCTATTGTGACGTCAGGGTCAACGCTATGACGTTGCTACTGTGGCCAGTATTGATGAATTGTCTTTGTAACGTATTATTGTGACATCATGGCATTATTGTTGATTTGTGACATTGTGGAACTGTAAAAATTCCATGAATGGAATAGAATGCCTATCAAACCTACGAGTATTGAACTGACCCAAATCAACAATGGCTGACGTCAAAATTTAACCCAGAGAATGACACCCAAAACAGAAAATGTTTCAAACAGATAGTTCTACAGAATGTTGTTTGCTAATATTTTGCATGAATACTATAATAATTGCATTTTACCAGTGACATAAGTTTCAGAACGCAGCAATATATATTTGTCAAAAAATCAAACAAAACGTTCTCAATAGATTAGTTGGGACACATAATAGTTAATGTTTTTTACCTTTTAGGTGTTTTTGTTCGAATTTTTTGTTTTCTTTCGAAAACATCGCGAAATGAAAAAAATTGTGAAATACTTTTCACCGCGGTGCGAAATACTTTCCACCGCGGTGAGAAATAATTTCCACCGCGGTGGGAAACACTTTCCACCGCGGTGGGAAACACTTTTCACCGCGGTTTTAACCGCGGTGTAAAGTATTTCCCACCGCTATGGAAATTATTTCTCATCGCGGTGGAAATTATTTCTCACCGCGGTAGAAAGTATTTCCCACCGCGGTGGAAACTATTTCTCACCGCGGTGGAAAGTATTTCCCACCGCGGTGGAAAGTACTTTTCACCGCGGTGATAAATATTTACTTTCCACCACGGTGGAAAGTATTTCACAATTTTTTTTCGTTTCGCGATGTTTTCGAAAGAAAACACAGAAAATTCGAACAAGAACTCTGAAAAGTCGAAGAAAAACACGAAAAAGTCGAAAGAAAACACGGAAAAGTCGAAGGAAAACACGAAAAAGTCAGAGAAAAACACCTAAAAGGTAAAATACATGAATGTCCCTACGGGCCACCGTATAGATCGACTTTCTCTACACATCAGTCCGATCCGCGTGTTTTGCTGTTTCGAGTTACTAGTAACTCGCAGTTCAATCTAAAACATTTTGCTGCAGACGTACAGGTGAATAACTTAATCATGTATGGTCATCGATTTGGTCTCTCAGCCATAATAAAATAGTACTAAAGGACATTTATTCGATGAATTCATTATAACAGAATTAATATTAATGTGTTAACCACGAAAGGGTGAAACAATCCTGTCTTCTTACGATATGAAACTAGTTGGATCACTCCACGGCACATCTGTGAAGTATGGCTCGAGAAAACACCTGTTACTCATCCAATATCAAGATGGCCGCTCTCATGTTTACTGAATTAAGATATTCGGCGCCGCCGCCGGAAACAACGCTGGTGAGGACAGATGGAGAGGAGGAAGGGGATGTTTGACCAAGGTGTTCCAACAAGGCTGGGATGCGTATTTCCGTGAACTTCAGTTGCCATAACAAAGCACATAGTCTGTTATAGTGTTAGGTTCGGTGGCTTGTTAGGGCCATGCATTGATCTTTTCAATTTTCTGCCTTTCTCTAATTTTCAAGATTTCACTTTCGCATTTTCTCTCTTGATTCATTTTCGATTTTTCAAAATTGATCTCTGATTTTTATTTTTTTTATTCATTTTCAAGAAACTGCAACCATTTCCATACGAAAACGCTGGAAATTCATTTTCAAGAGACAAGAACAATTCAAGCGACCACATGAAAACTCTGGAAATTAGCGAGAACCTCGAAAATTGCGTGAAACATCAGAAATAGCAAAAAACACAGAAAATAATTTCCACCGCGGCGAAAATACTATCCACCGCGGTGAAAATAATATCTACCGCGGTGAAAATCAGAAAATTTCATTCACTCACCCCAATCCCCACTTTCATAACCCATGGTCTCTCTGGGTGGAAAGCCACCAATATTACTATACAATCGTCTAGTCCATCATTCAATATTTTCAGCAGTGGTCCATTAAAGAATTTCCGAGTCCATAATCCAAAGACCTAATTCATATAATAACATTAACATTAACATTAACAGCATGGTCAAATTAAAAGGATAAATCATAGTATACATAAAACTAGGCTAATTTCCTGCAAGGGAGAAGCGGTCAACAGTTTTCAATGATGCCAGCAAGACATTATGATATACGTTGTAAAGTGGTTATCTGGAGTATGATGTGTCTCAGTCACGCTTCGATTGTGACTGTTCATATGAACACTATGAGAATCTTGAAATACGTACGTTCATACGGCCCCTATGTACTAGTCACAAACACTTACTTCCACTCAAAATGTGGGTTAGAACAATGAATCTAGATCCGACAGCAAGACGGCAATTTCAATGTTTGAGCATTTCAATGCTTTGATCGTGTCAAATGTGTATGGTTGGCCGTGGTGGACAAATATTTCTATTAGGTATGCGTATAAATTCGAATATATATGGATATGAATTTCAATATATATCCGTATATATTCAGAACCAATCATAGAGCAGTTTTATATATGCATATTAAAAGACTGTATACAGATGAAAATCATTTCGTATCCATATTAATGACCACCCCCATACCCCATACAGGCAGTTTCCCCGTACAGATGCAAATGTGCGAATCAAGCCCATATTGTACATGTAAAGTCCGTGTTCCGCTTTTTATATTTTCGGGGACAAATCCTCATTTACATGCACCCACCCATGACTTGATACGCAGGCCCCGATAAGCCTGGGGACCGATATTAGCCCTTCTGGACCTGGTTGATAGGGATTTCCCCCTATTGTAGGGGTAAAGTCCGTGTTCCGCTTTTTATATTTTCGGGGACAAATCCTCATTTTACATGCACCCACACATAGCTTGATAGGCAGGCCCCAATAAGCCCGGGGGCCGATATTAACACTTTTGGATAGGGTTGATAGGAGTTTCCCCCTATTTTAGGGGTAAAGTTAGTGTTCCGCTTTTTATATTTTCGGGACAAGTCCTAATTTTACATGACCCACCCATGATCTGATGGCCATGGAGGAACGCTTCACTTTGGCACCTCACTCGACCCAATCGGTACACTAGGGGCCCCTGAAGTTTGCCGAACATTCCAGATGATTCTCACAAAAACTAGCGTATTTGGGTCTACTTTCTGTCCGCGGAAGCTTCTCCCCACGACCTTCATCACCGCCAGACCGCATCACCGCGGATGAATACATCCCCCAGACGACCCAGATATAGGTCAACCAGTCCTACCCAGATCACGCCCGATTCACGCAGACCGGAGATGACGTCATACTTGCGCAGAACTCCTGCGCACACCACTTTCGGTTCCTCGCGCATGCGCACTGAACCAAAAAAGGCTGTAAATCACCGCTCTATACTACTGATTATGTTCACTAAATGTGGTATTTACGTGTATATCAGTGTGCAATTCTGTCAAGCCCAGTTGTCCATACTCGTACAAAGCCCTAGACAGCAGAGTTTTGCTGACATCGAATTGTTGTTGCTTTTTTTCGTGAATAGACCCAAATCCTCATGACGTTTTATCCCTCTTACAATAACGTGATGAATTATCATTAATTTAATTGTCAACGCACATTACAGGTTCCCCAAAAGGTACGAAATCCTGTATGTAACCCGACACACCAAATTAAAGCTTACAGGAGATGTTCTTCTGGCGTTCCACGTCCAGGGATTTCGCGCTGGCAATTGAAATGGTGTGGTGTTACATGAGGTGTCTTCGTAATTGAATAGCATTAGGATTCCAACTTACAATTTGTCATGAACGAACATTGCATCACGGGATACAAGTGGGATAAAATCTTATCAGGTTTCAGGCCTATTGTCTTCCCAACAAATGTAGTGAATCTATAATCTAGCATTGTCCTTTGTTTCAGAATGAGGCACCAGGAAATATTTTGTCAGTGGATAACCTGCGTGGGTCTATTGATAGGACCATGTCAAGGGTCTAAGATACTGCTCATTACAACCCCGTTTTACAGCCATTGTCTTGAACTAGGGTCTATCGGTCAAGAGCTGGCCAGAAGAGGACACGATGTCGCTATATTTGTCGATGCTAGGTTTAACCACCAAAACTGTTACGAAAGAGGATATAATGGCACGAACAGAATCAGGCTCATCGTGTTCCAGCCCGCTGAAGGAATCAAGGATGCAAACGAAGTTCAAGATAAGATGACAAAAGCCTTGCTGAAGGAGACAGGCGCTGCTCCACTATCGCTCATGGTTAAGATGATGGGAGAAATAAGCTGGCATCTCTGTTCGGCTATATTCTCCGATCAGACGGCCCTGGAATTACTCAAGGCAGAACATTTCGACATGGCCATTGTTACTGGTTTGTTCACAAATTACTGCTTTTTCGTTCTCCCATACACCCTGGGCGTGAGATATGTAACTTTAGGTACATTCATAGAAGATTTCGTTAGTACTAGGCCATCTCTTCCTAGTATATCACCTAACGTAATGACGCAATTCACTGACAAAATGACGTTCTTCCAAAGGCTAGTCAACTGGATTGCTCCATTCTTCTTCCATGCTGTAGTAAAATCGGCCATTCCCATGGACGTCATTGGAAAGATCGCTCCAGATCTATCCGCTCAAGACATTATTAATCTTCTTTCGAAATCAGAACTCTTCATTTACAACCAGGACACGGTCTTGGGTTATTCTGTACCGAATATGCCTAACCACATTTTTGTCGGTGGCGTAACTGCTCAACCTGCAGCTCCACTGGTCGGCTTATTCAAAGAAGTTTACCAAAAAGCCCCTGATGGCGTGGTTATCGTCTCATTAGGCTCGACTAAGATCAGCAGTTATTTGCCTTCGTCCAGTTTGAATAATTTGAAAGTTGCCTTGGAGAAACTTAATGTCGACGTTGTATGGAAACACACGGAAACTGGCGACAAAGGTAGAGTCAAACGCGTAAAATGGTTACCCCAAAACGATCTTCTGGGTCACCCGAAAACCCGGCTGTTCGTGAGTCACTGTGGAAATAATGGTGTCTTTGAGGCTCTCTACCACGGGGTCCCACTGGTGTGTACACCCATATTCGGGGATCAGTTCTATAACGGCATTCGTGTAGAGAAATGGAATGTCGGAGTTACAGTTCCCCTTATATCTTCAGATGAAACGTTGTTTAATGCGATAAAGGCTGTTCTTCACAATTCCACCTATAAATTGAATATGATAAAAGCTTCACAAATATACCACAGTCGTGCTGAAACTCCCCGCCAACGAGCTGCCTTTTGGATAGAACATGTTTTGAAATTTGGTGGGGACCATTTAAGATCACCAGCATCTGATATGTCTGTTTTCACTTATTATGGATATGATGTTTTCTGTTTTCTTCTGGTTTGTATTTCCTCTGGATTGTTTCTGGTTGTGTATGCATGTCTATTGATGTACCGGTGTTGCTCTCGTAAGACGACAGAAAAGGTAAAGACGAACTGAACCTCCAATCGGAGTGTTTGTAGAATGGGTTTCTCGATGGAGATTACAGGAACAACAACATTACCATTCACTCCAGGCGAGACTCGCTCCTGCAAGCCGTGTAAGCCGTAGCAATCCCCCAACCTGTAACCATTTCGGTCATCTATACGCGGTAAGACTGACCCTGGGATCGTGTGTATCCATTTACAGCCTACTTTCGGCAAGTGCGAGAGGGAATTTCCAGAAATCAATACCACGTGACTTCGTCAGCCAATCAGCTAAATTCTACCGACGTAACCCCAACGTAACTCGCCATTTTCGAATCATGTGATGCCCTACTTGTTTAAAATTACAGATCTACCACACCTCTTGGGTGATACGAAAGTTATTTATACCTATATATTTTGTAAGCCTAGCCTATATCTGTTTCCCACGTGGTTTGAAAACCTGTAATTTATCAGATTTCTCGAGTCTGTTCTCTGCCGGATGAAGGCCGAACAGAATCCCGTAATATACCGGATATCGCTCCGCAATAATGGAGACTCACGATTCGCAAGCCATCTTATGGATGGCGAAGTGTACGCAAATGAGCAATCCCCAACACATTTTGGGGGTGATTAGACACGTATAATTTTCTCGAGCTATTATCCGGTCAGTCACCTATGAGCTGCCGTTTATGACAATATTATACACGGTGTATATATATAATGGAGCATGGAAATATTGTGATAATGAATGAATATGGTTTGAATTGGGTCGTTTTATTGGAAATGTTGTTATATTGAAAGTTACAAAATATGGGATGGTTTTATCGTATATTGTAACATTTGTGGCAATGTATATGAAATGTTATTTATATAGGAGTAAAATTGAACGTATATAGTGTAAACTGATATTGAACGTATATATATATAGAACGACTGAATACGGCGTATTTGATACGGCGTATTTGACAAAGACGCTTAACGGATATGGCAGGCGGAAGTATGCTGTGGGCATGCACGTTGTGCTCGCGCAAAGCATTGCGGTTCCAGTTCCACGATAACAGTGGCCATTGACTGATTCCCGCTCTCAAACAAGGGTCTCCGACACAATCCAACGACTCGACGACTTGGTTGCCGGTCAACAGTGGCCAGTGCCATATTAAAATTTGCGAATAGAGAGAGATCAGCCCGTCGCCCCTTTACGGTGGACAATACGACATGCTATATTTTTTTAGTTTTGAGTTTATTTTTTTTTACTTCTAGGTTTCATTTTTTGTGTTAGGTTTCATTTTTTTGTTTTAGGTTCATTTCTTTAGTTTTCACCCAGATGAAAAACTTCTCACAAGGGTGGAAAGTTTTCTATCTGAGTGAAAACCTTCTCACCCGGGTGAAAACGTTTTCACCTGGGTGAGAAGGTTTCCACATGAGGTGAAAATCCACGTGATTGTGCCCTCGTTTTAGTTCCCTTGCACTGACATTCCGGCAAAATGGAGGGTGGTTCGTTCAAAAGTATAGATGATCTCAAACTGTCAAACTGAACTTTCATGTTTGCTCATGCAGTCGATAAATGATATTTCACGTCTTGCGTGTTTTATATACCGGTAAGTTGTATTTTCAAACCCGTGTTCTCTACGAGCACACGAGCTTGTCATGTCTGAGAAGAGAAAATTAGGCCCCGAAAAATCGAACCCGTATAATCTGCATAAATTGTATTGCCCCGCATCATTCAGTGATTCAAAGTGTTCGGTAGCTGAAATCGAATATTCAGGTCGCGCAAGTCAAACCGACTAAGACGAATCGTCCAACGCCCTGTGTCGGATCGGCCGATGTAGTTTTTGGAGCTTATTGAGTTTTTTTATTTAGTTGGGTGAGGTTTAGATTTGTCCTGATACCTCTAATTGATGCCTGCTACGGTCATTGTACACTTAAATCGCATTAGGCTAAACACATACGATGGAGATAGAGTCGCGCCTATCACAGTTCAGGATGAGGCTAGGGTAAAAATCATCAATGGGACTAATAGTGAGAAATGACGAACGAGAGAATAAACGATAAGTTGATAAATTTTGACCTTCTGTGTTGTCTCTCGTGACTGTTTTGAGTCCCACACTAATTATGTGGCGGTTCGAGAAACATAATAGATGAAAAAGACCAGCTTCAACTGTTAGCCTCCTTTTCTAAAGGATGCCCGACTAGACGCTTACCTCCCCTTGACTCGCGCTTTTCTCCAAGCCATCCTCCTCTTAGGATAATACTAGTGAGATAGGATAGAGTTTAGATCATCGTAGATAAATACTTCTGACTGATTCTCAAAGTAAAATTATTGCTTTCGTATTAGCTTGAACCTAATTTTGATCTCAAACCCAGCGAAGAAAAGAAGAAATAGTATAGAAGCAATTTGTGTTTCTGTTTCGGTTCGTTCACGCTCAAAAATAAAGTGTTGAAACTTACTCGTAAAGTGTTGAAATAACCCTTTAAGTGTGTCCACAGGGACTGCTCTTTAAGTGTCGTCCCTGTGGACACACTTAAAGGGTTATTTCAACACTTTACGAGTAAGTTTCAACACTTCAGTTTTAAGCGTGTTGATACGGTGTTCACAGTAGACCTGTTATACGATAGTATTCACAGGATCTCCATTTCTTTCTCCTGAATCCATTCTGCTGTATGGCTCAGAATCGTCTTCGTCAGCCATTATAGCCCATGTTAAACTGATTTTGAGTTTTCTGCTTTCTAATGTAAGCTTATATAAGTGACTCCACATTTGGCAGCTGGGCCGGTGGAGTGTCAAATGCAGGAATATTTGATGTTAATATGTCTATCAAGCCTGAAACATAAATAATATTCAGTGAGTTTCATGTGCATCCATTGGACTCTGATTATTTTAACCAATTGTTAGACGGATTGCGAAGCAATATCCGTACTATGGATTGATGAAATCTGACTGGTTTGCGGGCTGGCTGCTTGGTTGCTTGGCTGGTTGTCCGTGGGATCGTGTGTATCCATTTACAGCCTACTTTCGGCAAGTGCGAGAGGGAATTTCCAGAAATCAATACCACGTGACTTCGTCAGCCAATCAGCTAAAGTCTATGACGTAACCCCAACGTAACTCGCCATTTTCGAATCATGTGATGCCCTACTTGTTTAAAATTACAGATCTACCACACCTCTTGGGTGATACGAAAGTTATTTATACCTATATATTTTGTAAGCCTAGCTAGCCTATATCTGTTTCCCACGTGGTTTGAAAACCTGTAATTTATCAGATTTCTCGAGTCTGTTCTCTGCCGGATGAAGGCCGAACAGAATCCCGTAATATACCGGATATCGCTCCGCAATAATGGAGACTCACGATTCGCAAGCCATCTTATGGATGGCGAAGTGTACGCAAATGAGCAATCCCCAACACATTTTGGGGGTGATTAGACACGTATAATTTTCTCGAGCTATTATCCGGTCAGTCACCTATGAGCTGCCGTTTATGACAATATTATACACGGTGTATATATATAATGGAGCATGGAAATATTGTGATAATGAATGAATATGGTTTGAATTGGGTCGTTTTATTGGAAATGTTGTTATATTGAAAGTTACAAAATATGGGATGGTTTTATCGTATATTGTAACATTTGTGGCAATGTATATGAAATGTTATTTATATAGGAGTAAAATTGAACGTATATAGTGTAAACTGATATTGAACGTATATATATATAGAACGACTGAATACGGCGTATTTGATACGGCGTATTTGACAAAGACGCTTAACGGATATGGCAGGCGGAAGTATGCTGTGGGCATGCACGTTGTGCTCGCGCAAAGCATTGCGGTTCCAGTTCCACGATAACAGTGGCCATTGACTGATTCCCGCTCTCAAACAAGGGTCTCCGACACAATCCAACGACTCGACGACTTGGTTGCCGGTCAACAGTGGCCAGTGCCATATTAAAATTTGCGAATAGAGAGAGATCAGCCCGTCGCCCCTTTACGGTGGACAATACGACATGCTATATTTTTTTAGTTTTGAGTTTATTTTTTTTTACTTCTAGGTTTCATTTTTTGTGTTAGGTTTCATTTTTTTGTTTTAGGTTCATTTCTTTAGTTTTCACCCAGATGAAAAACTTCTCACAAGGGTGGAAAGTTTTCTATCTGAGTGAAAACCTTCTCACCCGGGTGAAAACGTTTTCACCTGGGTGAGAAGGTTTTCACCTGGGTGAGAAGGTTTCCACATGAGGTGAAAATCCACGTGATTGTGCCCTCGTTTTAGTTCCCTTGCACTGACATTCCGGCAAAATGGAGGGTGGTTCGTTCAAAAGTATAGATGATCTCAAACTGTCAAACTGAACTTTCATGTTTGCTCATGCAGTCGATAAATGATATTTCACGTCTTGCGTGTTTTATATACCGGTAAGTTGTATTTTCAAACCCGTGTTCTCTACGAGCACACGAGCTTGTCATGTCTGAGAAGAGAAAATTAGGCCCCGTATAATCGAACCCGTATAATCTGCATAAATTGTATTGCCCCGCATCATTCAGTGATTCAAAGTGTTCGGTAGCTGAAATCGAATAGTCAGGTCGCGCAAGTCAAACCGACTAAGACGAATCGTCCAACGCCCTGTGTCGGATCGGCCGATGTAGTTTTTGGAGCTTATTGAGTTTTTTTATTTAGTTGGGTGAGGTTTAGATTTGTCCTGATACCTCTAATTGATGCCTGCTACGGTCATTGTACACTTAAATCGCATTAGGCTAAACACATACGATGGAGATAGAGTCGGGCCTATCACAGCTCAGGATGAGGCTAGGGTAAAAATCATCAATGGGA
>JAVTVY010040626.1:0-17870 GCA_036873755.1 Hanleya hanleyi | reverse complement strand
CCGCAAAGCAAGGTCACGACATCAAACCCTATAACATTGCGCTTGGTGATTGTTTAGCACCAAATTCTACATGTAATAATTTCAAGATTTCTACATGTGGACACCGTGGATGTCTCACGTGTCCACTGTTTAATACTTCAGCGTCATTTAGTTCCGCGTTAACTGGTAACTCATATTCTGTAAACTCGTATGTTGATCTTAGGTGTTCTACTACAAACTGTATTTATTTAGTTTCCCGTAAGAAGTGTGGCAAGACCACCCAAAGACTCCATCTGAGGGTGAATGGTCACAGAAAATCCGTTAGGAAAAAGCAATTGCTTATAGGTAAGCATTTTTCTGGACCCTACCATGGCTGGGACAACTTTAGTATTCAGATCATCGACGTCGTCTATCCATCTACCTAGGATTCCCCCTTTGGATTGGAGAGAAAAATCCGAAAACGGGAACTATTCTGGATGCTAGAACTTGGGTCGGTGTTTCCGTATAGATTAAATGATAATGTCAGTGGGTTCGGCAATGTTACAAACCGCCTTTCAAATATATGCAATATTACCCAGCTATTTAACCCCGTCAACGGAGACATCGCTACCATGGTTGGAGAAAGTTTAATAGTGCGATGATTCACGATCATATCACTTTAAATTACTTAGTGGGTTTAACTAACACACTCAATAGTACACATAGCTGACGTACAGTTCTGTATGCGTTACCTCTGAGAGCTTTAAATCATATAGCCAGAGATATACAACAATCTGCGTCTTCAGGAAATATAATACCACCCAAAATCATTAAAGTATGTCAAGATATAGCGTATTTTCGGTTGTATCGTCCAGTGAACATAATCGAAACATCCCAAGATCGACTTTTCTTGAAACTGAACTACTTAGATAAAGGACTGGACATTATTAATTTACCTCGAATCCTGAATGATCCAGAGGTACACAACACTGTACCAAACTATTTTAAGTTCACAGAACCTCCTTGCATTTCATATAAGTATACTAAATCTATAGCCACCAAAATATTCAATTACTGCTGTCAAGGAGTTTGACCGGGACTTATATACGTCGAGGGCTATAGTTGTGATTGTGAATCGTCGACCTGTATCTATACACCACGCAAACATGTTGTGACTGGTGACATTGATGTGGTGAGTGATAAGGACCTACGATTACTCCTGATGAAGGGACCTAAATATAGAGAGCCGAGAAATATAAATCTGAAGGCCGAGCAGAAGATAGTCCTGTCTGCTTTGGAACAGTACGTTATTGATTGGTCTAAGCGAGAAAAAGTTCAACCTACAATACTCGCTGATTGGCTGGACTTCACCAAGAGCAAGGCCGTTGAAACAATCCGTCATATTGACAGAAGTACCCTTCCCCAAGCAAAACAAGTACTGAGAAGCCCCAATTCGCAAGAAGTTCTAGCAAATCTCCAGAGTAAATTCGTCATAGTCCCAGCAGACAAAGCTCCAAATAATATAATATTCATATGTAAATATTACTATTACCAGGTGCTGGTTGAAGAATTGAGTGTAAACATATCGTCATCAAATAGGTCTACTTACTCTCAAGCTGCATTTACTCTGGAAGATTTATTTAACAATCACAAAACGTTTCTCAGGGTATTTTTCTTCCAACCAATGCACCGCACATTGTGGCCGAGACGATAAACGTCACGTCATAACGGATTGAAATAATATCTATCCGGCCGTATATAAAAATACAAAAATATTTCCCCCTTCGCTACCTAACTTAATTATATGAAAGATGTATTCACCAAAGTTTGGATAGCCCATGAATGTTGAAATTTATATGGGTATGCCTATTCATGTTTAACTAGTGTATACCAAGATAAAAAAAAAACAAAAAAAAAAACGATAATATGTCCAAAACAAAGTCCAGCGTCGTTTTTCAATACATTGCCAGAAAATATCCCGTCCAGATACTATAAGAGGTGCGCAGAGGTCTACTGCACGGAGCAGTAATCTGACGCAGTTATCTGACGTAAACTCTGATCAAGTCTTTATTGTTTAATTATTTGTGGAGCCAACGGACATAAAATACAGATATCCTTATAGTTTTCACAACGAATATACTTATCCTTCTGGTCTTTAAAACGTTCGGTCAGCTCCCTAACGTCTGAATGAGTCATTATCGATTTTCGGATATTCGATTTTTAGCCCACCATCACAATTTCTGGTCCGATTCGGAAATCCAATATGGCCACCAGGCGGCCATCTTGGATTTCCCCATGAAATTTTGTTATCGCGATTTCTCAGGAAGTACTACATGGATCTTTCTCAAATTTGGTACACAGGTTCCCCTTGGGGTCTAGTTGTGCAAGATACCTTTTCTGGTCCGATTCGAAAATCTAATATGGCCACCAGGCAGCCATCTTGGATTTCCCCATGAAAGTTTGTTATCGCGATTTCTCAGGAACTACTGCATGGATCTTTCTCAAATTTGGTACACTGGTTCCCCTTGGGGTCTAGTTGTGCAAGATACCTTTTCTGGTTCGATTCGAAAATCCAATATGGCCACCAGGCAGCCATCTTGGATTTCCCTATGAAAGTTTGTTATCGCGCTTTCTCAGGAACTACTGCATGGATCTTTCTCAAATTTGGTACACAGGTTCCCCTTGGGGTCTAGTTGTGCAAGATATCTTTCTGGTCCGATTCGAAAATCCAATATGGCCACCAGTCAGCCATTTTGGATTTGCCCATGAAAGTTTGTTATCGTCATTTCGCATGAAGTACTGCATGGATCTTTCTCAAATTTGGTACACAGGTTCCCCTTGGGATCTAGTTGTGCAAGATGCCTTTTCTGGTCCGATTCGAAAAATCCAATATGGCCACCAGGCGGCCATCTTGGATTTCGCCATGAAAGTTTGTTATCGCGATTTCTCAGGAACTACTGCATGGATCTTTCTCAAATTTGGTACACAGGTTCCCCTTGGGGTCTAGTTATGCAAGATACCTTTTCTGGTCCGATTCGAAAATCCAATATGGCCACCAGGCAGCCATCTTGGATTTCCCCATGAAAGTTTGTTATCGCGATTTCTCAGGAACTACTGCATGGATCTTTCTCAAATTTGGTACACAGGTTCCCCTTGGGGTCTAGTTGTGCAAGATACCTTTTCTGGTCCGATTCGGAAATCCAATATGGCCACCAGGCAGCCATCTTGGATTTCCCCATGAAACCTTGTTATCGCGATTTCTCAGGAACTACTGCATGGATCTTTCTCAAATTTGGTACACAGGTTCCCCTTGGGGTCTAGTTGTGGAAGATACCTTTTCTGGTCCGATTCGAAAATCCAATATGGCCACCAGGCAGCCATCTTGGATTTCCCCATGAAACTTGTTATCGCGATTTCTCAGGAACTACTGCATGGATCTTTCTCAAATTTGGTACACAGGTTCCCCTTGGGGTCTAGTTGTGCAAGATACCTTTTCTGGTCCGATTCGAAAATCCAATATGAACACCGGGCAGCCATCTTAGATTTCCCCATGAAATCTTGTTATCGCGATTTCTCAGAAACTACTTCATGGATCTTTCTCAAATTTGGTACACAGGTTCCCCTTGGGGTCCAGTTGTGCAAGATACCTTTTCTGGTCCGATTCGAAAATCCAATATGGCCACCAGGCAGCCATCTTGGATTTCCCCATGAAAATTGTTATCGTCATTTCTCAGGAAGTACTGCATGGATCTTTCTCAAATTTGGTACACAGGTTCCCCTTGTGGTCCAGTTGTACAAGATACCTTTTTGGTCCGATTCGAAACTCCAACATGGCCACAAGGTGGCCATCTTTAATTTCCCCTTGAAACGGTTATATCGTGAATTCTCAGGAACTACTTCATGGATCTTTCTGAAATTTGGTACACAGGTCCCACATGGGGCCTAGTTGTGCAAGAGACCTTTTTTGGTCCGATTTGAAAATCCAAGTTACTCTTCAAATAAATACGATATTCATGAGTTGTGACGTTGCATCACAAGAGTTGGCGGATCAAACAGTGGGGTATATTCTATATATTTACTATAGAGAATATCCATACCTTCACCTTCTATATCAAGGAGTTTAAATGATTCCGAATTAAAATGTATTTCTTCAAATTTTAAATCAATAACTTTAGCTCGTGCCGTTGCAAATGAACTGCCCCACCGTTTCGTCTGCTGACGGGCCGGCTACATGAAGGGACGTCACTCTTGTGACACAACGTCACAACCCGACAACTGTAGACGTCTGCGTGTTTCGATCCAAGGGAGATCATCAGGATTTCACTTTCAAAGTTTCAACATTACGGACCGGATCCCTTCAGTAGTCTGCTATCTGACTATTTTCGAGCATGGTATCTTGAAAGAGATATCTCAAACTAGCCCAGTAAACAGAACAGAATTAGCATTCCTTCCTAATTTAAGAATCTTAAGTATGTTTTATAGCTCATGCCAAAGTGTCAAAGAGATTTGTCTTCGCTTCCAGTATTCAATGATGACACGTGCAAAGAAAAAATACTACAAAACGAAGACGAAGGATTCTCCGGGCATTCATTTTCAGACTAACTTTGCTCATTTCACTTGTACTATAACAACCGACATCAAGTGCAGTTTCTAGAAATCTTGAAACTCCTGAAACTCAGACAGATAATACCTTGGTGTTTTCCAGTGTCTCTTTTTCGATCTTTTTCGCCCAAATTCCAAATTCTGCAAACAAAATTACGAACCAGTCTTTTGTTCTTAGTAACAATGGACAAATAGATCCTCTTGTCATTAGCTTACAATTATCGGACAATGGTGGGCGCCAAGATCCTTCAGGATCTCTCGTTTATTTATCGCGTTGTTGGGTACTCAGGCTGTGTCCCCTATTTGCGGGCATGCTTCTGGGGAATCTTCTGTGGGTGTTGTCACCGGAACCGGGTCGTGTGTTTTGACCGATGGGATCATTACTGTTGGTTGATTTTCTCTGTTGTTCCCATAAGTTTCAGTAAATTGTCACTGTCGGCAACAGCTACAGCATCGACAAGTGAGTCGTCTGTTAGTCGTAGTTGATCGATATGTCTTTTCCATATCAGCTCGCCCAATCGTACCTTATACGGGCAGGGGCTTAATTTGCGAAGAACAACTCCTGTGCCGATAGTCTCGGGCTTCCATTGTCTGAAACTAGCTCTGTCGGTACTCTGTGAGAGGCAAACACTACCCGCATCTTCTCGATGGTCCTATCTGCAGAATCTCTGTATTCTTGTGGCTGCCAATAATGGAATTGCTTTCTTTGGGCCAAAGATTAGCCTCAACGGTTTGTGGTCTGTGATGAGAGTGCATTTCCGTCCGTAAAGATATTGATGAAACATTTTGAGACCGAATATAATCGCTAGTCCTTGAAGTTCTATTTGTGAATAGTTGTTCTCCGATTGCAAGAGCGATCGAGACCCGTACGCGACTTGTCGATCACCGCCTTCCTTAGTTTGCGAGATCACTGCTGCAATTACAAGCGTCCAGTCCGTCATTCATAATCCAGCCGTCGTCCATTAGAGAATATCCGCGTCCATAAGTCCCACCGGTGACGTGTCAACAGCTAGTGACAATGGTTTGTGAACACGAACATTATCACTGGAGGTCAGCTCCTGAACCAAGGTTTTGTATGTCTGTTCTCATTCATTGTTCCAGGTCCATACGCTAGTCTTTCTCAACAGTTCTTAAAGCTCACAGATTTAAAAAATATAAAAAAAAATAAAAAAAATATGGGGGTGGGTATGCCACCTGGGGGTACTACCCCTGCGGTGCTCTAATGTTAAAATCCCTATGAATGAGTTTTGCGTTTAGCTGAAGTGCAACTTGGAAAGTGTCTTGCAGTTGTCAGCTGTCATTGGATGATTATGAAACTTGGTACACATGTTTCTTATGATTAGAGGATGTACCTGGGCTATTTTTGAGAAGAAATATTAATTTTTCTCCAAATTATGACAAATGAATGAGTTTTCTGTTTAGGTAAATTGTACATGTAGGCCTCTATATGTATACATATACATGTACATGGTAAGTTTGCTCCAGTTCTCAGCTATCATTGGATGATTATGAAACTTCGTACACATGTTTCTTATGATAAGAGGATGTACCTGTGCTATTTTAGAGAAGAAATATTAATTTTTCTCAAAATTATGGCAAATGAATGAGTTTTCTGTTTAGGTAAATTGTACATGTAGGCCTCTACATGTATACATATACATCTACATGGTAAGTTTGCTCCAGTTGTCAGCTGTCATTGGATGATTCTGAAACTTGGTACACATCTTTCTTATGATTAGAGCATGTATCTGTGCTAGTTTTGAGAAGAAATATTAATTTTTCTCCAAATTATGACAAATGAATGAGTTTTCTGTTTAGGTAAATTGTACATATACATGTACATGGTAAGTTTGCTCCAGTTGTCAGCTGTCATTGGATGATTATGACACTTGGTACACATGTTTCTTATGATTAGAGGATGTACCTGTGCTATTTTTGAGAAGAAATATTAATTTTTCTCCAAATTATGACAAATGAATGAGTTTTCTGTTTAGGTAAATTGTACATGTAGGCCTCTACATGTATACATATACATGTACATGGTAAGTTTGCTCCAGTTGTCAGCTGTCATTGGATGATTATGAAACTTGGTACACATGTTTCTTATGATTAGAGGATGTACCTGTGCTATTTTTGACAAGAAATATTAATTTTTCTCCAAATTATGGCAAATGAATGAGTTTTCTGTTTAGGTAAATTGTACATGTAGGCCTCTACATGTATACGTATACATGTACATGATAAGATTGCTGCAGTTGTCAGCTCTCATTGGATGATTACAAAACTTGGTACACATGTTTCTTATGATTGGAGGATTTACTTGTGCTATTTTTGAGATGAAATATTAATTTTTCTCCAAATTATGGCAAATGAATGAGTTTTGCATTTTGCTGAAGTGCACATGTGCATCTGTACACTACAATTTGCTGCAGTTGTCAGCTGTCATTGAATGATTATGAAACTTGGTACACATGTTTCTTACAGTTTGTCCTAGGTCACAGCTCTCCCGCAGTAATCCCACACGGGACTGACCTATCCAGCCGTAATCCAAAATGGCATTGGCCTATCCAGCAGTATTGACATACGGGACTGACCTATCCAGCTGTAATCCCAAACGGAAATCAACTATCCAGCAGTAATCCCAGACCGAACTGGTCTATCCAGCAGTAATCCCATTTGGGACTGGCCTATTCAGCAGTAATCTCACACAGGACTGACCTATCCAGCAGTAATCCCAATGGCGCTGGCCTATCCAGCAGTAATGCCACATGGGACTGACCTATCCAGCAGTAATTCCAGACCGGACTGGCCTATCCTGCAGTAATCGCACATGGGACTGGCCTATCCAGCAGTAATTCCACACGGGACTGGCTTATGCAGCAGTAATCTCTCATGGGGCTGACCTATCCAGATGTAATATGACACTGGATTGCAATTTGTAGCAGTAATCCCACATGGCACTGACCTATCCAGCCATAATTTTACATGGCACTGACCTATTCTGCTGTAATCTCATACAGGTTTAGCTTATCCAGCAGTAATCCCACACGGGACTGGCCTCCTCAGCCATAATCCCACACATGATTGCCGTATGCAGCAGTAATCCCACACGGGACTGCCTATGCAGCAGTTATCCCACACGGGGCTGTCCTATCCAGCATTAATCCCATACGAGACTCATCTATCTAGCAGTAATCCCAGACAGGACTGGCCTATCCAGCAGTAATCACACTTGGGACTGGACTATCCAGCAGTAATCCCACAGGGGACTATCCATCAGTAATAACATGGGACTGGTCCACCCAGCAGTAATCCTATACAGGACTGGCCTATCCAGCAGTAATCTCACATGGGACTGAACTATCCAGCAGTAATCTCACACTGGACTGCCCTATGTACCAGTAATCCGACAGCACTGACCTATCCATCCTACATGGGATTAACTTTTGCCAGTAATCCCACATGGGACTGATGTTATTGTCTGTACCAGATAATCTATTCCAGACATTATTGTCTGTACCACATCACCTATTCCAGACCTTATTGTTTGCTCTACATGTATGCTTTGAATACTGCTGCACCTTTGGCGGATGACCCCGCAAGGCGAGCTGTTGGGGTTCTCAGAACGCGTGTTTGTACATGTAGTCTCCAGTTAATTGTGCAGGCCCAGGGTATCATGTCCTGTTCTTGGTTTAAGCAATATTTCTGTTACACATATTGAAATATTTCCTTTAGAAAAGGGATTAGCCATTGTGAGATGATGCCCCAGTTGTGAGCTGTTGTTAAAAGCCATGTTAAACCTCACTGCTCTCACTCACTCACTCACTTTGGTCCATTAAATGCCTTCCATCCTTTCACTTGACTTGGGTTATTTTTGATTGACAAAGTTTCTTATTCAGGATCTTGGACCGTTCCAGTACTCTCCAAGAGAGCTAGCCATCTGGTACGGATTAAGGGAATATGATCCGGCAGGGTTTACGGTTGAGGTTGACAGTCCTGAAGTAGGTACGGCATTTTCACATTTTCACATAGCGACAGCGGATCTCCCTCTATAAAGCAATCTTTAGATTGTTCGTACAAGTATTAGTTGTCTTACATGTACCTGTGAAAATCTTGTATCTAATCAGACACTAGATACTGAGAAGCATGTGTATGCTCATGCATCCAGAGTTCTTACAAGTTCTAATATTGTATCAATATTTGACATGAGACCACACAGTTGATGCTGGGTCGACATCGGGCCTTACAGACTAGTCTTTTGTGTTAAATGCCGTCATTTACATCTGACGACGATACAGCTCACTAATCTCCAATATACGAGCTGTCACAGCGAAACAGCTCACCAATTACCAGTATACGAGTTGTCAGAGCATTTCCATCATAGCTCTCTAGTTTGTATCTAATACCGCTTATGCCGGTGCTAGGGGCCGTGTGGTCATATCATCCATGTTGCCACACGAACAGGTACAATAAAAGCGTACCTGAGATACAACACATATCACTAATCGTTAGATTCTTGGTATGTGCTTTAGAATAGGTTAACCAGAGGACTATTCTGTGAAGTCATGTGACGCAGTCAGTATGTCGGCACCTCTTCCCACTTCCCTTATATGTGTTGTAATTTGTCCTTTTTGCCAACCATCGAGTATGTCACACAGTGATACATGCACATGATTCAAATGTATGTCAATTTTGTCTGATTTTTTCGGAAGTCTTGGCTCGAAACAAACATGTTCATTGTTTTATACAAGCCTACCTCAGCTT
This sequence comes from Hanleya hanleyi, assembly GCA_036873755.1. Taxonomy (NCBI): domain Eukaryota; kingdom Metazoa; phylum Mollusca; class Polyplacophora; order Lepidopleurida; family Hanleyidae; genus Hanleya; species Hanleya hanleyi. The sequence goes on along the minus strand of JAVTVY010040626.1, from coordinate 8,546 downwards.
TTCTGTATATACCACTCACCATTGTTCTGCAACCTATACCTGTACATATATTTGTTCATGTCAACACTCTGCTTCATGCATCTGCAGAAGTAAGTTCTATACTTACGAAAGCTTATGCCAATTATATCAGTTAGTCTCACAAGTACTACCTTTTTGTTTATTCATACTCTTCAAATTAGGCAAGGGTGTGTTCACACTGGTCCTGTTGAAGAGAAGGGATTTTGTGGTGGAGTATAGGGGCGAGTTACTTTCTGTAGGAGAGGCAGAGGACAGAGAAAAGCACTACAACTCTGCATGCAATCAAGGCAGTTTCATGTACTGCTTCACAAACAAAAAGATGTCGTATTGGTAGGTAAAATGATGCAAGGTTGTCATAACTTGTGTTTACCAATTGTTGTCATAACTTGTGTTTACTAACGTTAAACCACACGAGAGTTGGCTACTTGAGACTTAATACTTATAGGGTGTACATGCTATATATTATGTTTTGGGACTTAATATTTCCAGGGTGTACTTGTTAAGTATCGTGTTTTTCAGAGGAAGAAGCTGAAGATGTCCCCATGACAGTCCGTTCCAACTGTGGTAAGCACAACAAGTTCATTACTCAGTCAGTTGGAACTGAGTGTCATGGGGACATCTTCAGCTTCTTCCTTTGGAAAACATGATACATAACATATACTCCCTTGAAGTATTAAGTTCCAAAACATAATATATAGCATGCAAACCATTTGCGTATTAAGTCCCAAGTATCCAGGGCTCGTATTAACATGAAATTCAATACCCAGCTATGCAATCGGATCGATATTGAGGATCCCAGAGGCTTTTTCCAGTATTTCCTTCAGAAATCCTTTCAAATTGAACAACAACGACACTTTCATTTTTTGTTTCATTTGAGTGTTGGGCACCCATATGTTTTCCGAAACTAAATTGGCTCTACATGCAGCCCTGATCCTACTTGACTAAAAAAAAACAGGCTGAGGGGTCCACGCACCTTTTAGGTGCTTGCCTGCAATTCATGTTAACTTTGATTTGGAATGTGAATTATTGAAGAACTCGTGCCTTGGTCAAGGGATATAACTTTGCTGAAGGTGTTGTTGCCCATGGTTCAGTACGACACACAAGCTGACCAGATACAGAAATATTTTTATTTTGGCCATATGTATCCCCATATGCAGTCTCCTATATTTAGTAGGTGATACAATTTATTAGAGTGACTGGTCAGAATTCGAGGCAGACTTTGGTGGTGATTGATAGTTTGTAGTTTGATTAAATTAATGGGTGCTCATAAAGACAAATGAGGACAATTACTTCCAAACAGTTTCAGAGTTTTATTCCATTTCCAGGAAGTATTGCATCAGTTAAGCTGTCAGTCAGTGATGCCTTATAGAATGGAGATCTTGGTGCTGGTAGCTGAAAATCGGCAACTCCAAAATGTTATTTGGAAATTTCAGGTAAATAATCTGTCAATCCGATTAAAACTCAGACTTAATAACCACTCCTCTATCGGACATGTCGCTAATAAAGATCTGGGACAGTCTGTATCTTAAATCTGTCACGCATATCAGACTGGCGACCAATCACAGTCCAACTTCAACAGGAGAATAGGTGCCTCTCCGAGCAATAATAATCTTCGGTGAATGATTGCTCATGGAGAGCAAGAACTTCGTCAGCCGCCTGGGTTGGATTTTTCTGTGCCTCGTTCACTACAGAAATAATCGGATAGGCACCTATTTACCCGTTGAAGTTGGACTGTGATTGGTCGGGAGTCTGACATGCGCGACATATTCAAGATACAGACTGTCCCAGATCTAAATTAGCAACATGTCCGATAGAGGAGTGGTTATTAAGTCTGAGTTTTAATCAGATTGATAATCTGTACTTTCATAAAAGTCGAAGTAATTTCAAGACATGCTGAGATAAAACATGGTATCTTGTAATGTATTATTTAGTTGGTTTTAGTAGGCAAACTGGATTCCACTCAACGAAGTATGTGTACTATCCTCCAATTTAGACAATGCAACATTAAGTTTAATTCGTTCTCTCCAATTCTCCAATGCCATTCTCATGGCATCAGGTTGTATGTACATCTTAATGTCAGATATACCCTCTGATTGTACTGGGAATATTGTGGCGTGTCGCGTTTGTGTACATGACTCTTGGCCAATCAGCACCGTCCCCTTGTAAACAGAGCGGAGTGGGCTCAGCATGACACTGCTAAACAAGCTATTGTACCATGTGTTCTTGTGTAATAATTTAGCATAAAACTTGTACATTCTTTTACAAGATTTTCTGGATGCATTTTGCATCTCTCGTATGCAGATATACATGTAGGCTCCCTGTGGTGATCAAAATCGATACAGACCGAATGCGCATGCATGCCTTTTTTTCTTCACAGTGCAATCAGAGGGTGTTACAGCGCCTTGTACGAGATCTAAATTTAGTGATGTTGCATTGATTTCCTTCTCTATAAATGTATGTGGATATGTGAGAAATTGTATTAATTGCATGTTGATATGATATATATTTTTCTGTGCAGAATATACCATGCTAAAGTTGTCCTCATGGTGGTGAATAATCCAAGCACAACATCAATGCCATTAACAAAGTGACTGATCTGCCAACTATTTGAGAATCTTGATTCTCGGCCGGAGACTGTTCCGAGAATTTCAAAATGTTCTGTCAAATCGAAAGAACTTGAGAACTGTACCCCACCAGACTCCTCTCTTTATGATGTAAATGTCTTCCCTACAGCAAAATAAGCGACTCTTAGACTGCATTGTAACACCACAGAGCAGCGAGCAACCTGTCAAATAAAAGGATGACAACATCAGATTTTAATATATATTGCATTTGATATGGTGATAATGAGCCACATGTAATCAGTAACTGATCTCAACATGCTCAAGGAAGACCAAATTTGAATTATAGTGTTCTGATAATGGGTGTATATTCATAAAACTACATAATGTCTGTTAGATCTGTGATTCACTGCTTAAAGATGAAATGCAAAGGTGTTCACACTATGCTCTTCTTTGGTTTAATCGTGCAACTATCAGTCTATTTACTTGTCAACGCATGACACGATCATACGTAGAAACTTCTGCTCATAGCCATGCGGTAACGGGTGATATCTGAGTGTATAGGGCGTTTCCCAAATGAGCACATCCGATTGGTCCCGTTAGCTCTGACATCGGCGCAATCACATTCACAAAACGAAGACACACCTCCAGAAAGCGATCGATTGAACCGATCCCTTGGTGGGCCTCGGAATGCCCCCATCACAAAATAAAAAGCATATCATTTTCCTGTGAACTGTCGCCAATTATATTTTTTACAAATATGTTAGGCCGCTTATAATATGATTTTTTTTTAAGGAAATCAAAGAAGCATGCTCCATTAGAGTGAGAAATAAAATAGCCAATTCACACAACTTCGGTTTGGTTTCCCACAGTCTTGCGCCTCGAGCATGTCGAGCGCTTAAGGGGAATTGATAACTCTCCTGTCTGAGATTTCCAGGTCAAGGTATTTGAATACGGACAATTTCATTGGCTCTTTTAAATGGAGCGGACATGCGACTTGATGTTTGGAGAAGCTGACATCGGGTGAAATACACCGAGAATGAAGTCATTGAGCCAAGGGTAGTGTTAAGTGAAACGTGAAAGCCAAGATGTTTACTTGTCTCCTTTAGTAGTAGCTTTAGAAAAATGATTTCTTTGAGAGGCATTTAGAAGTTGGCGTATATAACACAATGCTATTCTATGGATAACAACTTCTTTATTGCTGTGGAGCTGACGTTTCGTTGGAGATACTTCCAACTTTTCATCAGCTTTGAAAAAGTTGGAAGTATAGATCTCCAACGAAACGTCAGCTCCACAGCTATAAAGAAGGAGATCTAGGAGCGCAACATGAAATCTCCCGCCAAATAATTGTCATATGGGGAACCCACGATTCGTGTGATTTCCAATAGGGATTGCCATGGTTCCCGACGAAATTTTGAAAAGTTTTTGGACACAAATGAATGCTTACGTCACAAAAGGTGTGTATCCTTTGCAGCGCTTCCACCGGGTCTCTTTATTCGAGGGTACTAAATTCGCGCGTGTACTTATAGCTTCGCGCTGGTACAGATGGCCAAGACAAACCTGCGCTTTCATAAAAAGTAAATTTTCACGAAAGAAAAACTCGCATTCCAGATAGTATAATTGGAAACTTCCTCGAGAATCTCTGAATCGGCAAAAAGATAAAGGACGAGTGTCATTCACCAGGATGCGAGTCGGAAGTGAGAAGTCAAATTCAAAGTCAGAGGTCAAAAACGTAAAACTCCGAAGAACTCTCTCGGCTTTTTCTTTTCTTTTTTTTTTAGTTGGGGGGTGAGGGTTGGGGAGATAGCGACTGAAAAAATATATCTTCCCATGCTTCAATCGTTATCTGTGAATCCGATCAACAACCTAGTCGGATAATCTGTCAAAAATTATCCGTCGTCTGGGTAAGGTTGAAGGGTCATCGGAAGCTCGAACTGTGATACAGACAAAAACTGTTGTTGTTGTAGTCTGAAAAAATAACCCTGCCTCACGAGGCGCTCTCTCGGCTTTTTCTTTTCCTTTTGTTTGAAGATGGGGGGGGGGGAGGGCGGGTGGGGAGATAGCGACTGGAAGTATATATCTTCCCATGATACTTCAATCGTGCGCTCATGAATTCCACGGAAAAGCGGACATTGCTAAACAGCCCTTTTTCGCATAAAATTCACTCCACATTCTGTCGTAGACCCTATATTAGCATGTTGTTTGTTCTATTCGCTTCCTATGATCCCCGGGAACAAGCCAATAATAGAGAAGATGTGTTTTAATAGCGAAATATTTTTCCCGCAATTTTTTAACATGAAGAACTCGGGAAATTCTAAATTGTCAAAGAAGAAAAATTGCACTTTACTGAAAACTATACTATTTTGAAACATCTGCAGAAAAGATATGCATGTGGCGGGAGCTGTATACCTTAGTAAAAATAAGAGGTCAGAGTTTTAATTTTCTAAGTAGAAGAGATAAATTCACTCTAGGAATATTTTTTTGAAGAAAATGTGTAATTAATAAAACACTTTTACCGATAAGATTTAAAAAGCGCACTCGTGATTCCATCACGATTTTTTGTCGATTCCGTCACGGACTAGATTTAACCCCTGGGATGATCCAGTCGCGTTTTTCTCACGATGAAAAAAATCTTATCATCCTTGGGTACTGTATGTTAGTAAGAGATGTCATATAAGAATAGTCAGATTGAAACAGAGCAGCAAAAAAATAGACAAGCAACACTAGTCAAGAGTCATGTCCGTTTCAGGTGATTCCGTCACGAACATTTCGAAGCATGATTTACTGAAAATGCTGGATCATCTGTAGATTTTTCATGGATCCGTAAACAGATGTCATATAGAATAGCAAACTAAACTTGAAACTACATGGGTATGACCACGGAACTTCCGAGTACATGACTTTGAATAAAGAAAAAGTCTTCCCAACGGTGATTCCGTCACGGTGGAATTCATGATCTGTGAATCCGATCAACAACCTAGCCGGACAGTCTGTCAAAAATTATCCGTCGTCTGGGTAAGGTTGAAGCGTAATCGGAAGGTCGGACTGTGATACAGGCAAAAACTGTTGTTGTTGTAGTCTAGAAAAATAACTGGCATGCACTCTATGGAGAAGGGCCTCGTGAGGCACAAAGTGCAATTTTTTGTTGTTGTTTATCTGCAAATCCGCTCAACTCGATGGGTATCTTTCACTTGTTCTCACAGTTGCCTGGCCTTTGTGATATTGGGTGGTCGAAGTCTACGTATAGTTTTTTTCAATAAATTATGGAAATTAATATAAACATATATACAGATATTTTTTTAAATATATTTTTTTATAAGTGTATTTCTCTTTCATCTTTGGCTCAATTAAAGTCATTCTCTAAAATGTGAAGCCGAGTTAATACAGTTTTTAATTATCTACCAAACCCTGTCCTCTATGACATAGAATAAAAGAGAAGTTGGGAATAGAACCGCTCAACACAGTCATTTCTAAACATCAAGTTGTACATAAGTATTTTTACTTACTCTATACAAGCTGAGGGCATTTTTGTGGCTTTTGAAAATTTTGAGATTTTTGCGAGTCTGTCCATATTTAACTAAGCGACGTCCAAGCGAGCTAATGTACGCACGGTATATTCATATCAAGTATGGTGCGGCTTGTGTTCAATGAGGCTTGGAATGTTTATACAATTAATTTTCTCTCACTGTTACACAATAAATATTTGCTGCGTGGAATCCAGTCATTTGTTCCATAGGGGCAATATTCTCATCAGCCATCACCATTCAATGTGAATGTGATACATGTACAAGTCCATGGTCATTGATACAGTAAGGTGAAGGCGAAGGTGACCAGTAACACCAGTATACAAAATTATACCGAGCGCATTGAGTCCTCAGCATATGATGTTGAGACAGATCAGAACGAAGTGTCGGTAAAATCAGGTGTGTTTTGAAGAGCATTCTCTCATCAATGATGATGCTATACTGTACACATACAAAATATGAAGTGTTGCTGTGTTGGGCCTATAGCACAAAATCACAAGCAAGTTGGTACAACTAGGCGCACAGGGTCTCATTTCTGTCGCTAACGTGTTGATTTGGGTGACGGGATCCTCTCATGGGGAGGTGTGGGTGGGATGGGGCCTAATGTCTCAAGCACTTTTCCAGGTTTTCCATCAATATACTCTATTCCATGCCCCAATATTTCAAGCACGTCAAATCAAACAAAAATTGTTTGCTGGGAATGTGACTTTCACATCCCTGTCTGGACATGCTAGTGAGGAACCCTCAATCCCAGATTAATTACCATTGATGGAGCTAACGTCCAACAAATGCAAAATTGAGCTTGGCATCCGGCCGTATGTTATTCAGTGATGTATTACGCTACGGACCCTGTTGCCTCGACGGAGGTCTTTGCGCTCATCCAGCGCTTGTTATCCATAGAATAGCATTGTGTTTTAGAAATGCTTAAAAATTGGTATCTCAATTCCGGTCGATTTCAAAAGTGAAATTTGCATCGCTTATCTGGCCATGTTTGACACTGGTTTGTGACATCCCGTCATCAGATCCATGCTTGTAACATTCAGTCCTCGGGAGGCTAGTCTGACCTGACATCACAGTCAGCTCTGAGCTTGGAGAACTAACTTTTTGAAAGCTTCTGTCAGAAAAAATACATCAAATTTTGAACCAAGTGAAGTAGATATCCCGTTATTTCTATAATTCAACTTATATAAAATATTAAAAGAAGAATCTAAAACCTTTGCATTTCAACTTTAAAAGATGCAGCAATGATTGGGATTAGCTTAGCTAGTAAACAAAACACTAAATTTATAGTATTCATTCAAGGGCCCAGTACTTGATATCAGGTCCTACAACAATGGCAATGTGAGTGGAACTGCTGCTAAAATTGGCCATAACATCGGGTTATGTTTCCCCTACCAGACTCATTTTTTATCAAATGAGTTCCGATTATAAACATCTATTACAAACAACTGTAAAGTCAAAAAACTGGTCAAAAATTTAAAGAAGCCCTGTGTTATAAGGCACACATGACCTATATTGAACTCTGGTCTGAAAGCATCCAAAGAACTCAGTTTATTCAACAAACTACGGTCACATTGTGTTCACTTACGTTCTTTTATCTATACAAATTTTCTGTAAGACGGTTATTTTACCCTTAAAAGTGTTAAAGTGTAACTGTGGTACTTTTGTAAGTTTACGTCAAATCCAAGATAATCTTCCAAATTAAAGAATTTATAACTTTTTTCTTGTTTTACGACTTTAATTTTTAACAATTTCATTGTTATTAGTGTTATTATAGTGCACAGCACCACAAGCATGTCGGAACTTGTGACGTTATTATCGCACGATAAAGCACGTCACAACGCAACATTGTTACAAAACTGTTTAAATTCACCACTACATGTGTTTCGCACCCTGCAGCCAACCGCAATTCAGCGGGTAAGCCGATGTTCATTGTTGGAAATTCTGATTTCTCTCAAATTCATCCCAGGTCATCACCTTCATTTACCAGCCCTTGGAACAGAACAGAGGTTACAGGGTCACATGCACCAGACACACCCCAGGTCATGGAAAGAATAAGCCTCAGCTCGACAGATAGCATTTCGTAAGAGGTGACTAACTGGGGCACCTGTGGGGTTCCTGGGTGTGAAAAGGAATAGGATCCCACCTGTGGGGTTTCCTGGTGTAAAAAGAAGTAGGACCCTATCTGTGGGGTTACCAGGTGTGAAAAGGAATAGGACCCAATGTTGTGATATGACAAAAATATAGTTGAAAGCGACATTAAGTCATATTCACTCACTCGCATGCACCAGATGCTGATATCATACCACTTACATCTATATGTGCATCACTCAGCCAATCAGAAGCATGTATGACACAACTTACAAGGTCACTTCATATATGATGGCCTAGATGAATGTTAGCTTGTCCAATGGTTATGATTGACAGGTATGCCTGAAAATTA
>JAVTVY010040625.1:0-19036 GCA_036873755.1 Hanleya hanleyi | reverse complement strand
CGAGGTGAATATTGGTTTTCGCTGGTCCATAAAACTTCGTATTTACCGATTTGGAATCACATAATTGTTTTATTATATGAAACAATCGCAATTGGTTTGTATTTGTTTGACGTTGAATGTACATATTGAATGTACGCATTAAATATTCAAGGAAAAATTATAGCTAGAAGAGTATAGAATATTTTCGTTAAGAATATCACCATAATCGGGTCTGACATGCAACAGCCGCCAGCCGCATAGCAGGTGTTCGAAGTGACGTCAATCGCGTGATAGGCTTCGACAGTGATGTCAGCAAACCGGTGAATATAACAATTTGGCCGGTGAATTTTACTTTTTGTGAGATATCACGTGACGTTCAATGGACTAATCAAATGAAGGAATCACTGCTAGTCATTTAATAATAATGTTTAAATGGCAGCTGACCAAACATCTACCGGTTCCTTACCGATGAATGAAAAATTGTACTTCACATGAATTCCGTGGAAGCGTCCGTCACCAAAAAACCCTTTTTCGCACAAAATCACCCCATCATTTATTTCGTATACCATATATTTGCATGTTGTTGTTTTTCTATTCGATTCCTATAATCTGCTGGAACACGATAATAACAGAGAATATGTTTTTTAAGCGGGAATTATTTCTAAAGCTGATTAATTCGGGAAATTCGAAATTGTCAAGAAAGAAAAGTTGCAGAAAGGCATACCATTTACAAACATCAATAGAAAAGATATGCATCTGACAGGAACTGTACACATTGGGCAGAATAACAGTTCAGAGTCTTACTTTTGTAATTGGAAGTGATAAATTTATTCTAGGAATATATATATATATATATATATATAGTTTTAAACATGGTGTATTGTCGGGTCATACGTGATTCTTAAACCTACATTGTCGGGTCGTAAGTGTATTGTCGGGTCTTTTTGTCATTGTCGGGTCGTTGTGAATTTCACACATACGTTGTCGGGTCTTTTCATATATACTTTATCGGGTCGAATTTGACCACTGATCGATTTTGTTAAAAGTGGTCAAAACCATTTTGGAAGTATGAAAGTTTTTATTTGATGTTCCATCATCGAAGGGAGACAAAATCTGATGTGGCTTCTCCTTGATGAGCGAAGAGAAATCCTGCGCATTTAAAGTATTGTTTTATGGTTGTTTTCGAAAGATGACGTGGTTATAATTGATGCTGGATTTAGATAAGACATTCAGTAGCCAGTAAAAGCCCTGATCCGGGGGGTTTGGTGCTGGACAAGCCCAAATTTGTCTTTTCCTATGTTTTGTGTATATAGACGATACAGCGAGAAAAGTCAGCCGAGAACCAGCAGTGTTATAGATTAATGCCTGGGACGTGTGTAGAATGCTCAGGATAACCCAGAACATGCGTCACAGCCAACATTCAGTAGATAGCCATCGTCCAAAATTCTGTTTCCCTATGTCATAGGTATATTTATGATAGACCATATAAAGTTACTAGAGAATGTACATAATTATGGAGGTTGTATGTACATGTAGAATGATCTCAATAACTTACCATAATCCTCAAATCTGACACTCAGTAGCTAGCCGTTGTTCAAATTGTGTTTCCTATGCCATGAGTATATTTATATATAATCGATCATATGCAGCCATAGGATAATGATAATAATGGAATCAGTTCCAACATTCAGCGGCAGCCATCGTTCGTAAAGTCTTCCTTTGTCTATATGTGAAAATATTATATGGTATAACTGATACTTCACGGTATACACATTGAACAGCGCACCATATAGGCTACATAAAACAAGCTCTTGATTGTTACACGGGCTACGTTAGCAACTCCTGGTGAAGCCCTATCGAGTTTTAACTTTTGAACTATTTAAGGCTCACTAAAGTTAATAACTCGTATATAATCACCGCCATCCCCTAATTTTCTCGCCGTCCCGAATTTTTTTTCTTCATCTTTCTGCAATGTCTAGGACAAGTTATTTCAAGCAATGTGTGCCGAAAAGTATGAAATTCCAGTCATAATTCGATTTGCAAGATGATTTGTTGACTATTATCCTCAGCCACCATTCTACTTTTGTTTACGTATCCCGCTTATCTTCATCCGTGGAACAGCATTGATGACTATTCATGCTATATCGTGTTGTTGGTAGCTTTACAACGAGATTCCTGGGCTTTGTGAAGAATGAATAATGCAAATGCAATGCAAGTTAAGGCCGGTGCACACCTTCGCCATTCTGTAAGCGATAAAGATCGGACCAGCTCGCAAGGAACCGGCTATAAGTGTGCGTCAAACTATTATTCAACGGAGTCGGACGTATCTGTTTCGAGTTTTCGCGACTGAGGTGTGAGCACAGGCCCGCAAAACAAGAGATTGGGGGGGGGGGTGGTATTAGGGTGAAGTTCGAAATATGGAGTCTCTATATATAACTCCATGCTTTAGGTGTGAAACGGACTTTGGGTGAATCGAGAAATAAACGGTTTACCGCCAAACAAAATACGTCAGCATATTTTACAAGCATCACTTTATATATTCCCGTCGTCAAATTAGTAAATTTGACGTGAAATTAGTAAATTTGTGCAATTTTTTACCTTTGCCGGGCGATTCAAAATCCAACGTAACTGTCCGTCCATCTAGGAACAGTTAGATTATGGCGGGCTTCGTTCTCAATTCTGATTGGTCAGTCTCGACAGCTGATCAGTGCGTGACCTCTCTTGCCGGAGGCGTGTCGCGACTGACCAATCAGAATTGAGAACGAAGCCTGTCATAATCTAACTGTTCCTAGATGGACGGACAGTTACGTTGGATTTTGAATCGCCCGGCAAAGGCAAAAAATTGCACAAATTTACTAATTTGACGACGGGAATATATAAAGTGAAACTTGTAGAATATACTGATGTATTTTGTTCACCCAAAGTCCGTTTCACACCTTAATGTTTATTTATATAAAGCATGGGGCTATATATAGAGACCCCATATATCGACACTTCACGACACTTCACCCTAATACCACGCCCCCCCCCCCCACCAAATCTCTTATTTTGCGGGGCTGTGGGTGTGAGCAATCGGATATGATCGCGAAGCTAGGTGTGCAACTCCAGAAGGAATCGCAATCGATATACGGTATTCAAAATAGTTCAGTCATATCGCGAAGAATCAATAAGCCACCACTCAGCTGAGGTGCTTTTGGTTACCGGTACGGTCATTATCGTATGATGTTGAAGTGGTAGCGCCAACAAATATTATCATATCAGTTTGATTTCTGAATTATTATGACGACGTCGCGAAGGTGAGCAGCAAACTCTTTCTGCTGACGGCGCCGGTATGCACAGGCCTTTAGTTCTGACAACCATACATAGTTTCTCATGGATAATTTTCTGACTGAAATCCGCTTCTCGGGAATGCAAACACTTTACCGTCCTGATCTGGAAATAGTTTCAAAACCAATCTAGTGTGTGTTAGATGAAGAGGGGAAAGATTTTGATTGGCGCAGTTAACGCATTAGGGCCCACCTCTACCTTTCAACTGAATCTTTCTTCAGTTTTAATGTTCCTTCAAAGAAAAATGAATGTTGGTTGAAAATGTATACATTAGACATGTGTCACCTGAGTACGTGTTTCAACTCGTCTCCCCAGATTTGACAGTCTGATTGGCTAAAAAGTCGAGTTACTGTACTGATAACGAAATCAATCCAAGTCAGTTTTCCCTTTAATATTTTCCGGAAATTCGCAAACTAAACTTGGATTCAATGAACATACGCGATGGTGTTCCTTTCTACAAAGGATCAGCTATGTCGCATCAACATATACAGTCCAGTATATTTCACTGGAATCCTACTTCCGAGCAATCATTTTACCGAAGTCTCCCCTTGGCAGCAGACCGTAATGTATCTGAATGATAATGGTATGCGGCGAGGTCACATTTTCTGGTAAGGTTCTACAAGCTTAAAAATGAATCAAAGAACACTCATATATTTCTGTATTTTGCCAATTAAATAGGCGATATATAAGTAATACATTGTTTCCAACTAGAAATAGAAATAACAAATAAAAATAATATCACTACACAATAAGGCGGATTTCACGTACTGGAGAAATGTATTGCTTATTAATGGGAGAGGCCACTGTTTGCACTTCTTTACATAGATGCCCTCTAGTGCGGATGTTTGTATTTCATAGCGTATGACCCGTACATTGCAGCTTGGAGAGGCCAAGATGACAAATACATTTACGGGATATATATTATAGATAAGGCATCCTATATTTCATATACCCAAAATAGTATGGTCACAGGTATGGAATTCCATACAGCAGGAAATGTAAAATAACCAATTATGGCAAGACTGCCTTAAATTTAATCAAATAAAACTCTTTGAATACATTCGAGAGGTATGACAAAGTATTTGTATATATGAATATTTATTTAAATTTAACCTATCACTGAAATGCAATGTCGAAGTTCCATCAACCGGCTTCCCCCAAGAGGTACGTCTCATACTTGTTCATTATGCTTTTTAACGTCATAAGAAGGTAATTCTTTAATATGGCAAATATTAAGATTTGACATCATGAAATGGTAATTCTGATACACGGCAAATATGAAGATTTCATCTAATTTTATCTAGACTGTAAGAAAACCAAATGAAGCATTATAAGTTATTTCACCGTCTCGTAAATATACGCATATTTCGATGAGAGCAAATATTCAGTTTATCCCTTTCACTGATGGTTATACGAGTATGCCATTCCGTTTTATATGATCAGCAAATATATGGTAGAACTGAACTTTTGCAACCAGTTTGGTAAATACTGCAAATATATGCAAATGTTAAGGAATGACTGCGCTGTAAATATATTGGAAATATTTTCATTTACCAACAGTTTAATATCCTTTAAATGTTGTCAATAGTAATATTTCATTTTGAAAATTAATGCAAATATGAAAATGTCATATGGTTTCATTGTGTGTAGGGTGTATAATTTTTATTTTGATCATTCAACACGCTCTCGTGGATAATATGAGTGTGTAATACGTGGCGTAACACGACAAGTGCAAGGGAACATGTGGGGTTTCTTTGCTTATTTCATACAGTGCCAACCACAATGGATTGGTTAGAAAGCTCTACTTCTTGGCGATTTCCACTTCGTCGTTTCAGGAATCAGGAGTCACCCTGTAGCATAAGATGGAAACGAGGAATACATGTAATATAGAGGACATCGTAACTCTTCCCAATACAACGTATAAAATAAGCTACATGTACGTGATTCACCGGTAATACACGTAGAAATATTACACAATTCAATGTAATATAATTTACAGAAAAATGAAACAGAAGTAAAACTTCATACTGTCCTGTCTCAAATTTGTCACAAATGCGGCCTTAATTTACTATCCATATCCGAGTATCCCACACTCTGTGTAGCGAAGAAATTGAATACACATGTTTAACTTCTCCTTGCTGAAATTTACACAAGATATATATAGGTGCACGATAGTTCCGTTCGATCCAACAGCATGCCGTTTCGTCACTCCAACATGTCGAAACGCGAGTATTTGTTCTTGCATGTACTTCTCCCACAAGCAAATTTAGTGAACTGATTCTAGCTGTACACTGTATGCTTGGTTATAACGCATGCATCACTTTTGTCTTGGCGAAACATATGCACGTTGTGATTGGTTGATCATTATGTTAGCCTGATGAGCGTAATATGATTAGAATTCTGATTGACAGACAGGTCGGGCCTGCAGACAACAGGCGACTTTTACATACATTAATCCCTAATACAACCGTCTTCCCAAGATATCTAAAAGATAAACGGGAATATATCATTCATCTATCGGATAAGCTAAGATGAAGACCCGGCTTATCGACATGGTGAAACAAGTTATGCAAGCTTATCTATGGTGGCCAAAAACAATTAAATCCGAATGTGCAAAGTCTCCAATTTCCAACAATGCCCAGATATCTGTATCTTTATATTAGCGATGATGAAGTGGAACAATAGAATGCAGTAGCTCCTACAAGACACTGTCTAGACAGTGATATTCCTGAAATATCCCGATAAGAGAATTTCGGGTGCATTAAATTTTAAACCAGAGACCGCACAATCACAGTCTCTGGTAACAGGTATAAATTTAACAAAATATGCAAGATTTATCGTTCAAAGAATTGAGCCTAAAGCATATTTTGTCAACTTTTGAAAGCATGTCGTATATTGTTAGGACATTCCACGTTGAAGAATGGGAAGAAAAGTTATTCTGGTGAAGCCGACAGAGGACCTGCACGTCCAATGCGTCAGTAGTATACAAAGCGTAAATCTCTCTGAGGATTTGTGGAGGACGGAATGTGGAAAAAGAAATGTTGGTTGTAAATAAGGATTGTTTGACCTCACACCAGGAGCTTCAATATGACCTTCCGCCCTTATGGGGTAGTGCAAACGCAGGAATATCACTGTCTAGACTACGCATGTGCAGTCCACACGCCAAACTCCTCCTTTAGATGATACCCTTTTAGTATGCAAAAATCTCCATATATTAGATCGAGTCTATTTTTCTAATATCTGATGTTAGTTTATTGGTAAATTTATAATATAGAAAACCGCTTTTTCTAACCCCAATATGGTTGACTGTGGCGATTGAATGCAAATGTGCATGGTGTATATCCACACGGCTCTAACTAGCCTGTCGGCCCGCCTCGGGTGAACTGGACATCTGGCTATGTTCTATCAGTCAGTGACAGACGTACAGTGCTATGACAATTATTAACAAAACAATGCAGAATATGAAATATGAATATGAAATTTTTCAGTGGCAGTCGGTTTTGAGTATAGACCAGAACGTTGTATTTCACTGAACATTGTGTTTATCGTCAGATTTCAATCGCCGTTTTGGGACACCGATTTTGTGTAAAATTGGTGTCTAATCAAACGTTTTCTGTGAACTCAGGAAATTATCTTAGCTCAATTAAGAATACACAAAATATCGAAATGGACCTGGCGCGGTTCAGTGAGATTTTGGCCACCATGGAGATCTCACAGTGGAACCCATTCTTATTGACTTTATAGCTTTTAAGATTTTAAGAGATTCTTTTTATCGAGCAGTTATTTCAGATGATCTTTTTAGTCGAGTGAGAGAAGACTGTATCTTAGTTTATTTGAGAGAAATCAGTTTGTGGCATGAGTTTTAATGCATGTGCATGTCTTTTGGTGTGTTGTGTTGATTACTCATGGTTTGCTGGGTTGTTGACTTGCTTTTGTTAGAATTCATAGAATTTTGTTTATTTGTCGCTATATAGCTGAAATATTGCCGAACGCGACATTAAACTTAGCTTATTCTCTCTTTCTCTCTCCTTGGCACTATGAGGTGCGCTTTCAAGTACCAAAATGAAATATCACCTACGAAAGAAAGTTTCAATTAGCCGGAGGATGGCAAAATAAGGAGTCGAAATATCGAGTCAAAATGAGCCGTACGCTTTTCAGAGCTATTGAAGTATATCATGTCTTATGGTCTGAGTAATTTCCGCTCTCTGGGTCTTAGGGTGTTTGAATAACAGTATCTTGAAGTAGTGAATTTGTGCAAAGTCGCCTATTTCGAACAGAAAACAGCACATTTTCTATCCGTGAACACACCAGGCCAGTCTAGAACCAATAACTTTACCCCGAAATATTGGTCGTGTCAGTAGTCAGTTGTTGCCCAAAATATTGCGTATTACACATCATATTATCCCCTCCATCACCTCACACCCAACATTGGCAAGCCGCGTTGGGTGTTACAATTTTTGTTTGCTGTTGTCGGCGGTGTTCGCTCTTGTCCAGTCAGAAGCCGCACTATAAGAAACTACCGTTGTGTAGCGTCAATCTTCAGCCATGTTCGCTCTTGTTCGTATTCAAATGTCATCCAACTGTTCTGGTAATCTATGAGCCCATTTGCTGTCCATGCCACTCTAATCGTAGTTCAATCTACGAACGCTTCAATACGGCATCCGTCAAGATCCATTCAGAGCAAAGATGTTCCCTAGAGATCGATCTAAAAGTTCCTGTTTTCTATTACTCCTCGACTGCGCCTGAACACAATGGCGTCACTTCCAGTCCAAACCACCTCAACCGTAGTCTACTCGCCGAGAGCGTCAAAATCAGCCAACGGTTTCAAACTTTACCGGGAAATCCCCCGCCAGTCAAGTTACCGGAATTGACCTTTCCAAGTTGCTATATCCACCACTTTATCCCTCCTCAACGCGTCCCGACAGGTTTAGACTACACGGCCCACAATCCACACCGAAAATACGCTTTCTCTCTTACTCTCCAAGTTCGCATTCGTGTATCAATGACCCTACACTGGTCACGACCCTGTAGAAAACGATAGTTCAGTCACCCCCACGTCTTGTTCCGAGTGGGCATCCAGGTTTTTTCTGTACCATTCAGAGTTCTCTCCATTCGCGCAAAGATGGAGCCACCGCTTGGTTGAACGTGTGCACCCTTACTCCCCTACCACACTATCGTATGGCGCATGCCTGGGCCCCCGGAGTCTCGTTGCATGGGTGAAATCTCCATGTCTCCCACCCCTCTCGCTCTCCGTAAATCGTCCTACTTTCTCTTGGCATGCTCAATCCATTGCGCATGTGCAGGGTCAAAGATCAACACCGGTCACGATATCCAAAGGTCAATGGACGCCCAGATCTTCTTTCTCTACTACTTAGAATTATATTTCTCAATGAATAACCCCTCTTTTGGGGCAATGAAACAACGCATTATTCAGCATAAGTGGTAACCAATCTTGTGCGACACATGTGAAAACTATTCAGATGGAAGCAAGAAGGTTGGTTACTATCAAAGTGAGAACGTGTATTGATAATTATGAAACACTGGTGATATCAATGCTAATTCTGATCAATATACCCCAACTGATTTTTAATTTTGCTCTATTATGCAGATTTGCACAATCGTACATAAAAAACACCGGCGCGTGTCTATATCAACAAGGTTTGCGTGCTATTGTACCTGGAAGAGTTTGATGAACTTACTTGAGAGCATTTTCGAGAATCCCGCAGTGCGTCAGATATCTGTGTGCATTCCGATGAAAATAAATATATCCCCCTAATGTGCACATTACTACATGGGACCACTTTTTCCTAAAGAGAGGCATAAGAGAATGTTTAGTATCTCCTGAAACTTTCTGGTTGTTCAGCTGATCGAAAGTGTAATTGATACGACAATATAGGTTGGTCAGAAAAGATTTCATGAAAGTTATACCATAGAATTTCAGATTGAAAAATACACAAAAATGAACGGACACATTTTCGACATAGTGAGGAAAATCTAGTTCTGGTTTCGTCAAAATTCAGACGAAACTGGATAATTTACTCTTCTTTACTGACCACACAACAAAAGTTACATCACGAAACATCATAGTTTGGATTCAGCACTCACAATGGAGCCCTAAGAATGGGTTGATACATAAAGCAGATAAGAACTTGCATAACATATCTAAGCTTGATGCATTTGTTTACAAAGGTCTTAGTCTGAATACACATTAACCGATTAAGAGACTAGTGTGACATAAAGGTTAGATCCATCATACCATGTGTGCCGTAAATGGAGACCTTGGGAAATATTCACGAATAAATAGTTATTATTCGCTGTATATATAGCTTATTAAGCTATATATATCAAGTATCTGTGCTGATAAATAGGAGTTCTGGGCACCCCTGCTTCCTTCTCCCGTGGGTATCAGTGATATACTTTCTTCCCCTGGCAATTTGCCTTCGTATCTTTGCTGGTCTATTAAAGCCCAAGTCCCACTTAGGCGAATTCCTTTACGAAGCTTGACGATTTAAGATCGTAAGTATTGGTAAGATTCTCGCAAGCTATTCGTAAAGACATTCGCCATGATTTGTAAGCCATCGCTTCAATTCGTAAGAAAATCGTCGCCACGGTTTTATCGCCGCGTCAATTTCAAAATGTTCAAAAAATTCGCCAAGCAATGCGATTTTGCCTTAAATCTCAAATATTCGTAATTTTATCGTAAGTCGTCGTAACTACGTTGTAATGCATCGTAATTAAGTCGTAATTTAATCGCCTTATTGGTAACAGTTCCGTTGATAATCGTCAAATAAAAAAGAAATACTAATAGTTACGATAAAGCCCAAGTCCCACTTAAGCGAAGTTCTTTACGAAACTCTGCGATGTATTGGTCGTAATGTTTCGTAATAAATCGCTTTACAAAAACCGGTTTTCCCGTCATTTGGGACGAATAGATACGACATGTTTTACGAGTAATTACGACTGTTTGCGATGCAGTTACAAAGAAATACGATACTTTTACAACAGTTAGCGATATTCGCACCCAAATTTAGGCGAATCAGTGCGATACAGTTGCGAATATGTGCGATGTATTTGTGAACATTTACGAAGTACATACGACTACTTGCCATTATTTCACGATGTCTCGCGAAAACGTACGAAGGTTTGACGACGTTTTTACGACGTTGTTATGACAGTTTGAGTAAAATGTTTACGATTACTTCGTATACTATCGTTTCCTGTCGTAAGTTATCGTAACTATTAGTGTTTATTTTTCTCTTGACGATTATTAACGGAACTGTTACAAATAAGGCGATTAAATTACGACTTAATTACGATGTACTACAACGTAGTTACGACGACTTACGATTGTTTACGATAAAATTACGAATATTTTAGACTTAAGGCAAAATCGCATTGCTTGGCGAATTTTTTGAACATTTTGAAATTGGCGAATGTCTTTACGAATAGCTTGCGAGAATTCGCCTAAGTGGGACTTGGGCTTTACTTAGGAAACGATTGTATACGAAGAAATCGTAAACATTTGACCCAACCTGTCATAACAACGTCCTAAAAACGTCGTAAAACCTTCGTACGTATTCGCAAGACATCGTGAAATAATGGCAAGTAGTCGTATGCACTTCGTAAATGTTCGCAAATACATCGCAAATATTCGCAACTGTTTCGCTCTGATTCGCCTAAATTTGGGTGCGAATATCGCTAACTGTCGTAAAAGTATCGTATTTCTTTGTAACTGCATCGCAAACAGTCGTAATTATTCGTAAAACATGTCGTATCTATTCGCCCCAAATGACGGGAAAAATCGGCTTTTGTAAAGCGATTTATTACGAAACATTACGACCAATACATCGCAAAGTTTCGTAAACATTTTCGCTTAAGTGGGACTTGGGCTTTAGGCACGCGGCATATGTATTCTGTCTGCAACGAAGCGTATATGGAAGGCCAAATGTCCAAATAATCAGAAACTCACAGTTACTGAATCGAAAACCTAAGTTTTCAAACAGAAAACTTAAGTTTTCAAAAAGAAAACCATGGTTTTCGAATCGAAAACTTAAGTTTATGGTCGAAAACCTAGGTTATCTACCACATAACCCCGAGTTTCTCTTTTCCTAACCTCGAGTTTCTATTTCTCAACACCGAAAATCACAGTTGTCACTAGAAAACTTAAGTTATCAAACCGAAAACCTAGGTTTTCAAATTGATAACTTAAGTTTACGGTCGAATTACAAGCGTCTAGTCCGTCATTCATAATCCAGCCGTCGTCCATTAGAGAATATCCGCGTCCATAATCCAAAGACCTATTCCATTTCCATATAACAGTAGGTTATAACATATAAACCTAGGTTATCCAGCAGACAACCCCGAGTTTCTTTTTCAATTTCGAGTTTCTCTTTTATTTTTGGACATTCGTGTAGATAACTTAAGTTATCAATCGATAACTTAGGTTTTCGAATTTGCGATTGTCGTAAAGTGAAACTCGACTAACTAACTTCGAGATTCGACATCCGGGTACTATGGGTTTCGCGCCCTTTCCCGCATGCTGACTAATTAATACGTCAGACAGAACCACAAAATCAACATGTATTCAACAAAAGGATAACTGAGATTATTTATTCAATGTAGACTATCCTGTATGTCCGAGCCTAGCATGATCAAAGCCTGGGTATTGATACTCAGAACTAGTCCTTTAATCAGTTTAATAGCTATATAAATATGCTGCGGACTGAATTGGGGGAAATAATCTAGTTGAACTTCAGCTATCCGGTCAAGCTGACTGACCGACATAAGACAGGTCAATGTAATTCACACCAGCAAAGCACATTCAGTGATATGTAGATAGACACAAGCTGTCTCTGGGTCAACAGCGATTACTACAGGCATACGGTGAATGCTATATCTGTGTGAGCAGTTTGATTCCGTATAATTAATTTCGCCACGTGGTTCTCTCTGCATTTCTGATTAGTCAACAATCGGAAAAGGCGCCAAAACCAAAGTACCCGGATATCGAAACTCTAAGTTAGAAAGTCGAGTTTCACTTCACGACACCCATCAATTCGAAAACCTAGGTTATCGGTTAGAAAGTGTCCAATAAAAGAGAAACTCGGGGTTGTCTGCTAGATAACTTAGGTTTTCGACCGTAAACTTAAGTTATCAATTCGAAAACCTAGGTTTTCGGTTCGATAACTTAAGTTTTCTAATCACAACTGTGATTTTCGGTGTTGAGAAATAGAAACTCGAAGTTAAGGAAAGAGAAACTCGGGGGTTGTGTGATAGATAACCTAGGTTTTCGACCGTAAACCTAAGTTTTCGATTCGAAAACCATGATTTTCTGATTGAAAACTTAGGTTTTCTATTCAAAAAAGGCAGTCATTCATTATTTGTGAGCAAGATATCATTCTCAGAAATGCGAGAATGTTTAATAATCTATATCTTATTTGGTAAAGTCTTAATGGCTTTTAAAATAACAAATAATGTATTGTGCCGAATGATTTGTAAAGTCTGAAGGCAAGAGCAAACAAAAAAACTTGTGATAGTGACATTTTCTTATTACCCACGCTTGCAATTATCATGTAAAATAGGACATTTCTCCCTTCGAACATCTCCCCCTGCGGACATTTCCCCCTCCTTCCCATAGATATTTGTGCTATGATTTCATACGAATGTGAAACACATATTTACAAAAATATTTTATTCTTATTTTCAATAAGCTTAATCGGACATAAATTTTCCCCAGCTATATTTAAGATAGCGGCACTGTTAACCAGATTTGTATGACTTAGTAACAAAATAAAAATGCAACCAAGTTATAAATAAAGCGATTTTGATGATTATCTTTTCAATAAGTTACTTTCAATAAATTGACGATTTCGAAGAATACCCCATGGTTTCAACGGAGACAAAATAAACATCATTGTTAGATGATATATTGTTGCAAATATGTTGTCTTTTCAAATTTAATCACCAATTTAAATAAATCAGCATGTTTGTTACATAATGTCTGTAATTAGGTAGAATCTATTGTTTAGCTTATCTTTATCCCGAGTTAGCCCATTGCCGGAGTAGAATCAGTCCGTTCATGGCACAAGGAAAGTCATTGTATACAGTTTGTCTTTAAAACCACTGATTACAATACCATTTAACAATCCTCACAGCTTTATTATCCCGATTTCAACCTGCTGCTCGAGTAGAATCACATAACTATGTGATAGTTATTAACTTATACTGTGTATTTATTGTTTAGTCATGCCAAATTATAGAAAACAAGAATTTTTTTTAGAAAAAGTCAATTTTATTACACATTCGTATGAACTCATAGTACACAGATATATATGAAGTGGGATATGTCAGCAGGGAGAAATGTCCTCGGGGGGATGTCCGCGCACCGTCGATGACAGGCCGTTTTTGAGTATTTGAGTTTTTATAAGATCATAATGATTTTTCAAAATTGTGTTCATTTCAAATGTGGTAGACTTGCGCTAAGTCTATTAGCTAGAAACTCAATTAATACCTGGAATATGCTGTCCGTTTCCATTCCGCCTGGCAATATTATGACATAAACATCGTCGGCTGACGTTAAAAATCTTGTTTCCCTTTTCTTCTTATATATTTTAGCCTGGTTATCTATAGCATGACACCTTAAACCGACCTACCGTTTTCAATATCGCAATCTCTGCCGTTACAGTAAATCGAAATATGACTTTTGTTCCAGCGGTCATATTTTAGTTATGCTAAAATGTATACGAAAATCTAATATGGGTGCCTAATATCGTTGAGTCCTTCCATGCCTTAGATTAGTGAAATGCTGGACTTCTACTCTCGCGCACAGTTTGTGAGATTAAACATCACAGAATACACTCAAAGTTTCTCAAATTTGGCGATACATATCGCATGCTGATAGCAAAATACGAACGTAGCGTGCAAGATCTATGGGGCTACGTTTCGTGACATGTGTCTAATTCCGCTTAACCCGGGGTTAGGGGCCGTATGAGCCCATGTACTTCAACATCCTCATGGTACTCATATGAACAGTCACAATCAAAGCGTGACTGAGGTACATCATTTTTAGATGACGACTCTATAACGAATATTATGGATTAAGAATACTGATCAGCGATACGGATTTGATATTTTGGAACATCATGATGTCTTGCCGGCATCATTGAAAACTGTTGACCGCTTCTCTCTTGCAGGAAACAAGCCTATGTTTATGTATACTTTTATCTTTTTGAATTTGGTGCTAATACTGTTATGTGGAAATGGACTAGGTCTTTGGATTATGGACGCGGATATTCTCTAATGGACGACGGCTGGATTATGAATGACGGACTAGACGCTTGTAATGTAGAAAAAGACAATATATGAATGAGGGTTCATACTTGATGTAAGGGTCAGGCGACAATGCATGCATGTACACGAGCCAAATCTAGGGACAACAAAGTGTCTCGACTCAGTGGTACAAAGGCATCGCCAATAGTTCCTTAAATGAAATAAGACGGATAGTGGAACCAGAGACCCTATAATAAATATGAATAATAATTTATTATAGGGTCTCTGGTGGAACTAATAAAATACGAAACAAGTTTGTGCTCGGATCATCTGATTTCATTTCGATAAAATGCGCACATTTATTATCTCATGTTATTCATATCGGAATACACATACCTGTGAGTAACCGGACCTTCTGACAGATTTATATACGATGAGTAAAAATCTCCCAAACGGGCTTCTTGCAGCTCAAATTAAAAAACAAAAAAAAAAACAAAAAAAACAACAAAAAGACGGGGAAGGCCTTGCCTAAATGTGGGGCTTTCACTGTGAAATTTATATAAAAATCATCCTTTCACAGACAAATAACAGACATCATAATTTTACTTGCCATGCATCATGGTCAAGTAGTACACAATTAGTCATTCTCCCAACGTCAGGGTTTTTAACCTCGAAACCGTCGATAAACAACATAGCAATAGGGAATATACAATCTGATGACATGAGAATGACAATTCGTATACTGTCCTAAATTTGACACTACACATGTGGTAGAGAATACAATTGGTTTGGATATTAGTAGTCACGAGGGCTTAAAGACGAGACCCTCCATGACCCATTGAGACCAGGAATGGCCCCTGTATAGCTCAAACACACCCCAAAAATGCCCTCTTCGCTACTGCTCCTGGATTCGATCATGACGTCATCTCCATTTCAAAACCCCCAGTTGTAGTCTACTCCACGACCGCTTCAATATGATGCCTTGCAAATCCCATTTACCCCTGTGCACCCCAAAATATCCTTTCAGTAATACTTTTTAACTGCGCATGCGAACCATGACGTCATTTTCGATTCACGCCAGGCGTAGCCTATTCCACGAGTGCTTCAAGATGAGACCCTGCACAGCCCATTTGGACCCAGGATGGCCCACCCTTTGCCAAAAAGTACACCTCAATGCTTCATGGTGATGCACTCCGTCACTTTCCTGTGAAATTCAACCAATGTTTTCGAGACCACTCCCAAAGTACACTTCAGCTTGCAAGAGATTGAACAAATATCCACACACTATAATTTGCGCCACAAGAAAAAAAAATACTCATGGGTTCATGTGAAGTCCATTTTCCAGATTTTGTACATCCTGCAAAGCCTGTTTTAAGGGGGGGGGGGGAATTCCTAGTCTTTGATTCCCCCTTCAGTCACCTGACCGACATTGAAGCGCTTCAAGTTGAGACCCTGCATGACCCATTTGACCCAGGGTTAGCTCAGTTCTATCCACGTGACTGAGTGTTTTTCGCATTTTTTTTTCATGAAATTCCAAGATTTACGTTTTCTCCGCCAGTCACTCAACTAGAAGTGACCTCTCTACATTGCAATGGCAACCCCTTTACTGGAAGTGACCTTTCATTCAGAAGTGATGTGGCGTGATATTCCACCTCTCTTTAAAGAGAAAAACAGTTTAAGCTATGCTGGCAGGACTGTTACCCATATGTATGGAACTTTTATTCATATGCACATAACTTTTCAACATTACATTGTTAAATAAAATTTGTTCTAAATATTTAGAACAGATGTCCACAGCTGACACAGCTCTTTAATTTGGGTATCGATGAAGGCTCCCTAATTGCGCTCATTGAAAATAAATCGAATGTCGGAAGTCTTATGGATCTTATACAGTATTTCAGCTAAAAACTGACTGACAATAATTTGTGAAAATATGTCTTCGAAAGAAACAAAATTAGGACAGATTTGGTTAAACTGGGATATTTGTCAGCTCTAATACCCCACTTGCACAAAATTCAAATTATTCCGATATACCGAGAAGCCGGAGTGAATGCTGCACCAATATCACTGGCAGTCACATTGAGAGAGCAGTTTACATCTACAGCAGTTGATACATCCAATGTCTTGCCTTTCCCATGTGCCCATAGGAAATATTTTGATCAATCATAACTGGTCTATCTTTGACCTGCAGTTGCCAGAATAATCATAATGTAAGCCTAATGGTCCTTTCTTGGAACAATAGGATAAGTGATAAGCTTACATGTTAACAAACCCATGTTAAATAGATAGGAAAGAATGGGTAAAAAAACTGATGTGAACTGCTGTCTCAATGCACCTGCCAGTGCTATGGCAGAGTTTTATTGTTAAAGCATTGACTTGAATTTTGTTGAAGTGTGCCATTTCGTATTTCTGTGGTTTCGCCATTTTGGGTACCGATAAGATGGTATCAGCACCTGCGTGTGCAAGAAGGGATATCCAAATGTGAAACGATCGATTCAACACTGAGCGCTTGCATTAAACCCTCACTTGCATTTCGCTTGTATCATGCATATTTACATGTTAGTCCACAGGGTCTCGTTACCGTTATTAATTGGTTAATTAGGTTGATTACAGGGGGAGGGTCGAGGTAGGGAATAAATCACCTTGTGTAATCAACCTAATTAACCAATTAATAACGGTAATTAGCCCCTGTGTGTTAGTTCACATGTTTCAAACAAAATTCATGTCCCAAAATTTAACAGTGTATACTACTCAATTCTTCTGGAAGACACAAGTGAGTCAGCGAGTGCATAGGATTCAACACAACTTTCAACATTGTTTCAGTCATATAGCCACGATTGATTGATTGATTTGATTTCTTCACCATATTCACCATGTAAGCACCACCCAGACATATGGCAAGCCAAAGTGCTTTTTATTCGAGAATTTCCGATATCGGAAATTGAATTCCCGATATCGGAATTGAAATTTCCGATATCGGAATTAAAATTTCTGATAAAGGAAATTCATGTCCTTCAATTTCTGATATCGGAAATGAATTTCCGATATAGGAAATTGCAATTCCCGATATCGGAAATTGCAATTCCCGATATCGATTCCCGATATTCCCGATATCGGAAATTGCAATTCCCGATATCAGGAATTAGAATTTTCGATATCGGAAATCGAGAATTGCAATTTCCAATATCCGAAATTCGGAGACGATTTCCGATATCGGAAATTCAATTCCTGATATCGGAAATTGAATTCCCGATATGAGAAATTCTAATTTCCGCTATCGATATCAGAAATAGAATTTCCGATATCGGGAATTAGAATTTCCCATATCGGAAATTCAGTGACAATTTCCGATATCAGGAATTCAATTTCTGATATCGGAAATAGAATTTCTCATATCGGAAATTGTCACTGAATTTCCGATATCGGAAATTGCAATTCTAGGTTAAGTAAAGCTTCCAGAGCTTTCATTTCCGATATCGGAAATTCAGTGACAATTTCCGATGTGAGAAATTCTATTTCCGATATCAGAAATTGAATTCCTGATATCGGAAATTGTCACTGAATTTCCGATATGGGAAATTCTAATTCCCGATATCGGAAATTCTATTTCTGATATCGGGAATTGCAATTTCCGATATCGGAAATTAGAATTTCTCATATCGGGATTTCAATTTCTGATATCGGGATTTCAATTTCTGATATCGGAAATAGAATTTCCCATATCGGAAATTCGGAATAAAAAGCACTTTGGCTTGCCATACAGACAAGTTGCATTCTTGCTACTTCAAAGAAGAAATCTTTGGAACCAGACACCCTCCATCCACCCCATAAAACACTTAGGACAGCACACAATTGTACACTGCTAATACATACATAGATTATATATTTTGTCATAAAAACAATTCCTTCACATATTGCAGATGAATGCCATTACAATTAGGCCTACAATATGCCCCATTCATGTATGTCTGGGTCTATAATATGCACCATATGCAGCTTTAGATAAGCGCGCGAGGAAGATTGCAGCTAAACTCCGGGGAGGGGCACCGTATTGCGACCGAAAAGTGGGCGAGCGCAGCTCCAGAATGCCTCCAGATGATGGCTCTATAGGTCGGTCCACTCAACTCTGAGGACCAGGAGACGTCATTTTGAACTTTTGAATATTTCGAAAAAATAATAAACAATATGGAAAACAAAACTTGAACGAAAATATATATATGTGATTTCCATATTTCTTTGGACTATATTTTATCTCTCGACCGTTTGTAGTATTTACTTGCGGAATTTCAATCTAAATATTCGGTACTTTCTTCTCTTGATATTGAACTTGATCGTTGGAGTTTCCCTTAACGTTTTATACATTAGTGTCGTTTTCTCATTATACATGTGCATAATCATTACAATAAACCTATATAGTTAGTTCGAAACTTAGATGATTTTTCCATGTCGCCTTTCCATAGTATTG
>JAVTVY010040624.1:0-19380 GCA_036873755.1 Hanleya hanleyi | reverse complement strand
TGGTAGTGATGGTATGGATGGTAGTGATGGTATAGATGGTAGTGATGGTATGGATGGTAGTGATGGCATGGATGATAGTGATGGTATGGATGGTAGTGATGGTATGGATGGTAGTGATGGTATAGATGGTAGTGATGGTATGGATGGTAGTGATGGTATGGATGGTAATGATGGTATGGATGGTAGTGATGGTAGGAATGGTATGGATGGTAGTGATGGTATGAATGGTAGGAATGGCAGTGATGGTATGGATGGTAGTGATGGTATGGATGGTAGTGATGGTAGGATGGTAGTGATGGTATGGATAGTAGTGATGGTAGGAATGGTATGGATATGGTAGTGATGGTGGTAGGTGATGGTATGGATGTGATGGTATGGATGGTAGTGATGGTATGGATGGTAGTGATGGTGATATGGTAGTGATGGTATGGATGGATGGTAGTGATGGTATGGATGGTAGTGATGGTATAGTGATGGTAGGAATGGTATGGATGATAGTGATGGTATGGATGGTAGTGATGGTATGGATGGTAGTGAATGGTATGGATAGTGATGGTATGGATGGGTAGGTGGATGGTATGGATGGTAGTGATGGTATGGTAGTGATGGTATGGATGGTAGTGATGGTATGGATGGTAGTGATGGTATGGATGGTAGTGATGGTAGGAATGGTAGTTATGGTATGGATGGTAGTGATGGTATGGATGGTAGTGATGGTAGTGATGGTATGGATGGTAGTGATGGTATGGATGGGATTGTAGTGATGGCAGGGATGACATGGATGGTAGGATGTAAGTGATAGCAGTGATGGTAGGATGGTATGGATGGTAATGATAGTAGAGATCCGATGGTAGTGATGGTTGGGATTGTAGTGATGGCAGGGATGACATGGATGGTAGGATGTAAGTG
This sequence comes from Hanleya hanleyi, assembly GCA_036873755.1. Classification (NCBI taxonomy): domain Eukaryota; kingdom Metazoa; phylum Mollusca; class Polyplacophora; order Lepidopleurida; family Hanleyidae; genus Hanleya; species Hanleya hanleyi. The sequence continues at coordinate 18,471 of JAVTVY010040624.1, read as the reverse complement.
ATAGTAGGGATGGTAGTGATAGTATGGATGATAGCGATAGTAGGGATCCGATGGTAGTGATGGTTGGGATGGCAGTGATGGTTGGAAGGGTATGACTGGTAGTGATGGTTGGGATGGCAGTGATGGTTGGAATGGTAGTGATGGCAGGGATGATATGGATGGTAATGATAGTAGGGATGGTAGTGATGATCAGTATGGTAGTGATGGTATGGATGGTAGGGGAGGGGGATTTGGTTTAATGTCATGCTCAAGGTTGTTTCACTCATATGGTGACAGTCAGTTTGGTTGGTGGAGGAAGCCGGAGTGCCCGGAGAGAACCACCGCCCGTTGGCAAGTAACTGACAATCTTCCACACATGGACAGGCTGAGTTCGAACCCGTGCCGGTGCAGCAGTGTGAGGCTAGCGGTCACCAGCGAAGCACCTTAGACCACTCAGCCACTGAGGGCCCATATGGAATGGTAGTGATGGTAGGATGTTAGGGATGGTAGTAGTGATATGGATGGTAGTGAAGGTAGGATGTTAGTGGTGGTAGTGATGGTAGTCATGTGCACTTCAGCTAAATGCAAAACTCAATCATTTCCCATAATTTGGAGAAAAATTAATATTTCATCTCAAAAATAGCACAAGTACATACTCCAATCATAAGAAACATGTGTACCCAGTTTCATAATCATCCAATGACAGCTGACAACTGGAGCAAACTTACCATGTACATGTATATGTATACATATAGAGGCCTACATGTACAATTTACCTAAACAGAAAACTCATTCATTTGCCATAATTTTGAGAAAAATTAATATTTCTTCTCAAAAATAGCACAGGTACATCCTCTTATTATAAGAAACATGTGTACCAAGTTTCATAATCATCCAATGACAGCTGACAACTGGAGCAAACTTACCATGTACATGTATATGTGCCTCTACATGTACAATTGACCTAAACAGAAAACTCATTCATTTGTCATAATTTGGAGAAAAATTAATATTTCTTCTCAAAAATAGCACAGGTACATCCTCTAATCATAAGAAACATGTGTACCAAGTTTCATAATCATCCAATGAAAGCTGACAACTGCAAGAAACTTTCCAAGTACAGATGTACATGTGCACTTCAGCTAAACGCAAAACTCATTCATAGGGATTTTAACATTAGAGCACCCCAGGGGTAGTACCCCCAGGTGGCATACCCACCCCCCATATTTTTTTTATTTTTTCTATATTTTTTCTATATTTTTTTTTAACTTGCTAAACCAAAAACCCATTCATTTCCAGGCAGGGGACACCGACACTGACACCGACGACGACATCCTCTCTCCCCCTCTCCCAATATCTCCCCTTTACTTCGTAAGGCGAGATAATAATAGGCAACGACAGTAAAATAGCTGGTTATATTCCTTTAAGAGTCTAACCTTTGTGATAGTAACCTGTATAAAATAAAGTAAGTACTCCTTTAAATTCATGATGTTTTCATGGCAATTCATCTTGGAACATTTATTCATGACTTTTCAGGGGTTTTTTCATGACTGTGACAAACCTGAACTTCAAAACAATTTCCTGAAGGTTGACTGCAAGCTTTTAGCTAGGATTTGATAACTGGGTGTCTCAATTCTTCACTCTTTTGACAATGTTCAGAGAGTCTCACTCCGATCTCTATCACGTTCAATTTCCAAATTTTAGGGCATCTCTTTTCAAAATAGTGACACCGAGATTAATGGTCAGCTAAAAGCCTGACTGATTTTTTTTCTTTCATTGGGGTATAAACTTATAAACCACTGTGCAAATTTGTATGATCCAATTTGCAAAATCATACAGTTTGCACAGCAAAGTTTACATAGCAGTTTTTAAGTTAATACATGCATGTACCCCGATGAATGTTAGAAAATCACAGTCAATCCTCATAAAGAAATACCGATGAATAATTCATGAACTCATGAACAGTTCATGTACTCAGTTCATGAAGTATGCATGATTTGTGACATGAACAATTCAGGAGCAGTGAATGGACAGTAAATGAGCCTTTACTTTCATGAACTAAGTTCTTGAACGAATAAAAAACTATAATCAGTTCATGAACATTTCTCATCGTCAGTTCATGAAATGTGATTGATTTGTGATATGATCAAGTCATGAACAGTGAATGAACAGTAAATGAACTGCTCAGATACATGTACATGTACCTGATCAGTTCATGAACAATTCAGGAACACTGGTTAGTTCATGAACATTCCCTGCAGCATTCTTATCACATAAACGTAGAAAAGCTGTAATAATTCATTGATACCAATATAAACATGAATTGCAGGCAAGCACCTAAAAGGTGCATGGACCCCTCAGCCTGTTTTTTTTTAGTCAAGTAGGATCAGGGCTGCATCAAGAGCCAATTTAGTTTCGGAAAACATATGGGCGCCCAAAACTCAAATGAAACAAAAAACGAAAGTGTTGTTGTTGTTGTTCAATTTGAAAGGATTTCTGAAGGAAATACTCCTAGAAAATCTTCTGGGAGCCTCAATATCGATCTGATTGCATAGCTGTGTATTGAATTTCATGTTAATAAACCTCTGTTTTGTGATTGATCACAGGCTCTTTGCGCCGAAAATCACTTAAAAAAATTAGACCCTCAATAATGAATTCAGAAAAGGAACTGGGAGTTTGGGATCGGAACCTGCAAAAAATCCTTGGATACCGTATATAACAGACTTCGGTTTCACGTGAGTGGTGTGCTGGGATTACAGCATGCAAGAAAGTGTAGCTCTATCAGTGGCAACTTATGCAGTGCACAAGTGTGATAACAAGTAAACACACTGATTGACACAGGCCCACCCTTACATGTATCATTATTGGGGGGGGGGGGGGCATAAGCTCCAGGTATGCAAACTGGTTCAAAATTGCGCAGAGTCAGGCTAAAAATGGGTTCTCCTAATCACTCGTTTTAAATAACTTCCAAGGTGCAGTAACATGTTTGGCAGGGCTCTCAAGGAGCAAAATGAAGGCGAGTGATTCGTCACTCGCCTGCATTTAAGCTCAGGCGAGTGAGGCGAGTGCTTTTTTCACTCGCCTGAGAAATCCCTGAGGCGAGTGAATGGCTAAAATTACTTCTATAAGTACATTACAGAATATGTGGGTCACATATGCACGGTTCAGAACGGTGTTGTAGTCTTCTTTAATTCGGAACACTGATGTAGGTTCCTCTCCCCTTTTAGGTACGTTGATAGTTCTATCGGCTTTCCTTTTGGATTCGACATCGTGCAATTTTCCGCTAACATCCTGCTAACAGTGACAAAATTGTCAGGAACGAAAAGGCGTGCTTGACACCCACCGGAATTGCGTGAGAGCAATAAAAAGCATGGACTTGATCGTGGGACGAAAGTCCGCTTAACAGCGAGAGAAATTCAAAATCGGAAACTAATGTTTAAAACAGAGTGATGTTATGTTAAACAAAATCGGAAACTATGTTTAAAACGGCGTGATGCCATGGTGGTTAGAGCCGTGGTGCTTGACGGATTTTATATTTGTGGAAATCATAACCCACGTCTCAAAACGTGTCTGTATGGAAATACAAGGGAGGCAACCAGTCTACCCATAACGGATCTGTAATTTTGTTCCGACACAGGGTTATACTTTTTGCACAAACACATGAAGCGGAAATGGCGGGAAGCCTTCCGAAATTACTGAACAAGAGGATCTTTACGAAGCCAAGAATTTTACGACAGCTGAAGATGACATTAAACTTTATTCTGACCTATGAAACATGCCAATGATGAACAACAAGATATTTTGGAAGCCAAGAACCTGACAGCAACAGCTGAAGATGTCATTAAATTTTATTCTGACCGACGAAAACAGGCGAGTGGTGAACCACTCGGCATTTTTTTATTTCAGGCGAGCAAGAGGCGCGCGCGAGTGATCGCTCGCCTCTCCTTGAGAGCCCTGTTTGGTGACAAAAATTGAAGCATTATGTTGTACCAGTTGAATGTGTGGACACAAATATGGTTCATGCAAAAGTTTTAGGATAAATCATATGATGTAGAATAGAATGATTTAATAGCAAAATTAAAGAAAAATGTTGTCCTTCATTGAATGAGAATCTTGAATGGACCAGGCTTTCTTGTATCAGGGAACCTTTAAAATCCACACTGAAACATGCAACCAAGGGTTCCTGATGGGCATAGATAACAGAGCAAATGCTAAGCCATCAATAAATAATAATAAAAAATAAATTAAAAATTATGAAATCATCACAGCCATCTGAAAATCTAATCATTTCATCAGTCAACATTCAGGAAGCTCTCACCAAAGTTTTGTCAGGCCCGACTTGATAGATCTGCAGATATTCAGCGGACAAGAGCATGTTGATGGGCATAGATAACAGTGCAAAAGCTGAGCCATCAATAAATAACAAAAAAAAAATTAAAAATCATGAAATCATCATAGCCATCTGTAAATCTAATCATTTCATCAGTCAACATTCAGGAAGCTCTCACCAAAGTTTGGTCAGGCCCGACTTCATAGATCTGCAGATATTCAGCGGACAAGAACATGTTGACGGACGGACGGACGGACGGACGGACGCTAGGACGGACGGACGTACGTACATGGCAACGACAAGACCCCACAGCCTTATGGGCTGAGGGGTAAAAATAATGCATGTAACAGCTCTCATATTTGTTTCATGTATGCTCCGAAAAGTACATCGACACTTCAATTCCATGGTACATGAATGGCGGTTGTTTTACAGTCTTCCAACATCAGAGAAATAGGAAACAAGTGTTTCTGTCATAGACATGTCCAAAGATTATATAACAATGAATTAGCAATATTTCAAGGAGATTTATACATTGTTTAAAATTTGGCATATATAACTCAATTATGAGCTGAAAAAGTCTAATTACCATAACACATTTTCTCTAACAGGCACTTTAAAGTTCAAAAATATCCTCCAAATCGTGATTCCGTAACCGGTATGTAATCAAGCATATCATATACATGTTATTCATCATGGCATTAATCTCAGTCGAGTAACTTTTTACCGGTTGTTGAAAATTTACAAATTCTGTATACAACTTTTCTTCCAAGTGCCGTATATCCAAACTCTGCATATGTAACACAAGGCTATTCTATGGATAACAACTTCTTTATTGCTGTGGAAGCTGACGTTTCGTTGGAGATACTTCCAACTTTTTCAAAGCTAATGAAAAAGTTGGTGAACAGGGGCGTCGGAGCACATTTGAAAGTGGGGAGGCTGAACCCTATAGATTAGCTTTGAAAAAGTTGGAAGTATCTCCAACGAAACGTCAGCTCCACAGCAATAAAGAAGTTGTTATCCATAGAATAGCCTTGTGTTATATACGCCGACTTCTAAATGCCTATCAAAGAAATCTGCATATGTAAATCTTTTTCTCAAGAGATTAACCGACTTTCTCTTATCCAAAGATGAGGAGCTATCGGGACATGTTTGTGCTGTTCTGAAGAAAGTAGAAAAATCGCGTGATAGAGCTTGGATGGCAAACAAGATTACAGATGATAAAAAACACTTGAATCACTCGAAAACCCAAACATCCATTGAAATCAATTTTCTAGCATAATTTGAAATGAACCACCTTGAAACGTGTTGCCAATGCCAAAACAGGTGTTTATAATTATTCACATGTCACTAAATGTCCATCACTATGTTATGGAGTCAAATCTTCGTTGGCTGACAGAGTAAATTACCCATTGGCTTTCGCAGTAAATTCTCCGTTGGCTCACTGACTGAATTCTCTGTATGCTTATGGGAGTATCAGTATAGTGGTGAACAGGGGCGTCGGAGCACATTTGAAAGTGGGGAGGCTGAACCCTATATCGGCCATGTTAAACATGTTAAATGCTGGACTGGTGCTATCTAACCGTAAAAACGCAATTGAGTGAAATTAATGTGAACGTTACGGCTATAGAAATTCCAGGGTTTCCATAGAAAAAGCATGGATAAGACTTACGCTGGAAAAAGGCTGGAGTATTCGGACAATTTTCCCTGGTTTTTCCATGCTCTGAATCCAGGGTATGAAAATTTGTTTTGAGAAAGGCGGAAAGTGGTTGTCCAGGGTTTCCATGGACGAGGCTGGATATTGTCCAGGGTTTCCATGGACAAGAATGGACACTGTCCAGGGTTTCCATGGTTGTGAGGCTGCACACAGGGTTTCCATGGTGAGGACTGGACAATGTCCAGGGTTTTTCCATGTTTTCTACAGTATTGCTGCAGATCAACTTGTTTTGGCAACTGATTCATGTCGCAGAATATATCTGGATTTCTGACTCCATACATGCAGGCACTAGATTCTGTCATGAAATGAATAGTTGCTATGATTATATGGATCAATATATGTTAGGCCACATTCTAGTTTAATTTATTGATGTCAAATTGTCTAGATAATTGTTTTGTTTTCTATGCCATTTTTGTGGCTATACATGTTACTACACTTGAATATATTCATTGTCAGCTTATTAACGAAATAAGTCTAAAAGACACTATATCACATTATCAGGAATTCCACAGTATATACAATTATCAAACTTTGGCAAAATGGGCACAAGTCTTTGCAGTAGACCTTCAGAGCTGCAGAAATGTGCAGGAGCCCTTCCTGGGAAGGGCTCAGGAATCAGTTCGAACGGGATTGAGTTGTGAATGTCTCAGAACATTACATCACAGAACATTGTGAACAACCTGCTTATTGAGTGTAGTGAATAAGTTTCTAAAGAACAGGTAGGACAGCAAATGGCAGGTTACGTTGGGGTTACATCGGTTGAGTTTAGCATATTGGCTGATTTCGGGAAATAGTTGCCGAAAGAACATGTAGGCTGAAAATGGATACACATGATCCCAGGGTCAGTCTTACTGCGTATAGATGACCCAGATGGTTACAGGTTGTATGTGAAGAGTAAATTAGTTAAAACCTGGTACTGTGGTTTCAATTGTTCATTCTGATGATGACATTTTGTTACCAATTTTTACATGTACATGTTTGGACCAATATAGGCAGGGTTGAGGATGATTCATATTTGGAATTCGAAATTTGGGCAGTTCTTTTATATCGAATTAACATACCACCATCAGAGATTACTAAAGTTGGTGAAATTAGTAATGTCCCTTGCAGTTACAATTAGAATTGTGGACCAATATACATGTAGTAAACAATAGTGTGGTAGGAAGCTATGCAAATAAGGTTAATCTATCCGAATCAGAATAAGGCTTAGACATGGTTCATGGTAAACATTCTTCTCCAGAAAATTCTGCATTCCTGCCGATTATTCTGGTTTGTCGGGAGATGGAAATATCAAAGATTGTAAATATCTGTGAACCAAATGCCAATCAATTTTAAATCAAATACGAAGCTGCGCATCTGAAAACCCCTCGGCTCTGGGTACATTCATAATGTATTCAATTTGAACCAAAATGTCAGGAACACCAAGCAGTCAAGTCATAAATATACAGATTATCAAAAATTTTGCAATTAGAAATGACCCCTAAGGTTTCCATTCAATCCGAGAAACCGGTATTCATTACATAAGTTTCTTGATGCATCAATGATGTATACCAAATTTTACATCGAGCATTTGAACGGTATCAGAGATAGAGATCAATAATGATTTCGCATAAATTAAAGATGGCCGCCCATCCTTCCCGCCACTCAGAGGAACTGATGTGGTTATTCATTGAAAGTCTCTTGATGCATTGATGCTGTATACCAAGTTTCGTATAGAACACTGAAATGGTATCAGAGATATTAAACATTTATAAATAATGTTAGTGTTTGTTATCAAATCAAACCTGTTATCACTTAAATGCCAATATCCTCCATTTGGAGATCTCCTGCAAACAAAATTATCTCCCTTGATCGCTGCGTCGATCGTCCGCCAGGTGGCGTGCTCTCCGCGCATGTCCATCACTCTTTTTCCCATGTTGAGCAAGACCTGTTTTGAGTCAAGGCCGAGCAAAGAGGGGAGGATGGGTTGGGCAAATCAACGTTGATAACAGGTTTGATTTGATAACAAACACTAACATTATTTATAAATGTTTAATGTTTGTGTCTCAAATCTTCACCTGTTATCACTTAAATGCCAGACTCCCAACAGAGGAGGTTGGGTAGCCGGCCTTGTGACTTGCTTTTGGATTAAGCGGAGCACGCCTTGTTCTGATTTTGTAAATCTAATATGCCCAGTAATATCCTGATAATTCCCGTGTCGTATAGAGGCGTAGGGAGTTCGAGGTATTACAAGTAATGCGGCGAGAGGTGGACTCTGTTCCTACCCTTTGCTCGCATACTTGGCTAGATAATCAGATGCCATCGTGATGCCTTGAAGTCCCTTCGTCTCCGGCATGGTCTGTCCTCTATGCTTGTGGAATTGTCGGGATCTTGCTTGCTTGAGCGGCGCCCCCCCCCCCTTTTTTGATAGGAGTGGTAGACTATACCCTGGGCTGTAGCTATAGGCCCAGTGTAGTCATTCTGTCTGTCTGTACAGACATGTCTGAAGATAGCCATCAGCATGAGTTGAATTGATCGTCCAAGCGCAGGTGTCAACAGTATCGTTCAACGATAAGTTTTCCCCAAAGTGGCCCGGACGTCACACTGGCTCTAATCTTGTGAGACGATGTCTCCATAAAGGAGAAGGAGCGTTGATGGTGAGTTGGTTAAACCAGTCGGCAGTCTTCTTCAACCCAGACGGTGATCATGAACTAGTGATGTCCGCTGATGGGTCTGTTAGAAGTGATGAGAGAGGAAGACAGCTGGAACCCCTTGTCGGTTCTATAAAGAGTGCTCCAGGCCTCTGACTGGATATAAAAAACCTCTTCTCCTCCAGCAGGTACACGAAATCTGTTAGCGCTTGAATCTGGTACAGTCTTTGGACGTCTGGTCCCTGACGTGTGGAATCGTTCTAAATGACGAAATCCGGGATGGGATGAAAGGATCTGGTTGACCAGTCTGTCATCCCTGTCAAGGAACTAGGTTCTACTGCGCAATGCTCTGATTGCGTAGTGAAGACTGTCATGGAGCTGTCTTGCAGGACAGGATCTTGACTACAGTTGGTAGAACTGGTTTGAATGGCAGGCGTAAGAATGCCCTAGTACCACATCCAGGTCTCCTTGGGTGGTAATTGATGTGTTCGGCGAGACTGTAAGGTGAAGACCATGGAAAGCCGAGATGCTGGAATGTAGTCGATTCCGTGGGTGAACTTGACCACCCTGGATGATGCTGAGTGATACCCCTGTGTACTGCTTGACTGAGATTCCCTGCCCTGATACAGATGCAGAAGGAAAAACCAGCTGTTGCTGGAACAGAAACAGTGTTGGCCACAGGTCCTCTACTATAGTACATTCTCCGGGTTTGATGCGACTGTACAGTAAATAGTAGCTTGCTGCTGTCATTGTCTGTACAATTGGTCCTGGAGAAAAACCCTGGTCTGCAAGGAAAATCTGGACCGTAGCCTCCGTGGAAAAGTGATCTTCCGGTTGTAGTACCCTGTAGGACTTGGAGGAAGCTGTCGGCGGGAACCCTGAAGTGATGTGAAACACATGGTGTTGTGACATGGTATTGCTGATACCGTGCTGCTAGGACCAGTGTCGATGTTTCTAGAAGACAGTGACTGGAATCTTGCTCCCCCCCAAACTTGACGCAACTGACGACCGTACTGAACGTTCGTAATCAATGCTGATGTGTTGTACAACCGCAACCTCCAAGGGGGACCGCCTTCTTAGCGTAGATATCCCTAAGGAAGATGATGCGTTGCTTGTCTATCGTGGTATCCATGTGATGTGTCGGCTATCTGTTGCCGGACTAATGGACCCCTCTAAGCTATGAATTCCGCATCGGTGAATGTGAACTTCTATGTGCTCGGTTGAAACTGAATCCGGCATCGCCACTCTGGAAGGGGGTGAAGATGTTCCGGGACGAGCATCCTTAGATTGCTTGTTCTTGCCCTCAGGAGCAGTTGTAGTTGAGAAACTGTAATGAGGAGTACCTGGAGCTAGCCAAAACTGTGCTAGGTCCCGGGTGAGTAGTAGACTGTAGTTCCATCCAACGGACCTCTGGGTCATGGTGTTGATGGTCTGGTTCTCGGTGCAGGTTCCATATGCCGGAAACCTGCTTGCCGCTTGAATGTAGCCGTACTACATAATCAGTGGGGTCCCTGGAAATATCCCTGGACCGCCATGATCATCGAGGCGAAACTCGAAAAAGGCCTCTGAAAACGTCGAAAAGTGACGACAATCGGGAGTCGGAGTCCAACTCCTGTAGAGTCGAATATGCTCAGTAAGTGTCCGGCTCCGTCGTCTGGTCCGGTCTCTACTGTCATCCCGATGAATGCTGGAGTCCCAGGTTCTGTTCTGGAGTCCTAATTCGCATTCCGGATTAGAGATGACTTTATCCTCGTGTCCTATTCCAGTGTCCGGGTCCGTGTTGACTTGGCCTTGGAAGGGACCTCAATGTGAAACTAGGCTTGCCCACTGTAGACTGGATGTCTCACCCCAAAGAAAAACGGATTAAGTCAAAACCGACTAGCCGTTTCTCCCGAAATAGATTCCCCTGATCATGATGTCGGGTGTAGGTGGAGTCCTAGATTATCCGATGAGGAGTAGGATCCGGCTCTTAGAAGACTGGGGATGATCGTCAGATGAAGTGTCGGGACTTGGAGTAGACCTCACGTAAGGACTGACTTCTTCGACGAAAACTTGACAAAGAGTGACGCTGATCTTCTATATCATCAGGGTCGACCGTTCTACAATCAGGTGAGTGAAGACTCGAAGCTTGGGAAGGATGAAAGGATGACTAGTGGTTTGAAGGTGAAGCTTGAGAACCATCAATTCTGACTGACGAGGTTGCCCCTGTCCCGGTCGGAAGATTCCCTCTTTACCTTGGAACTGTCCTTTCTTGTAAGGGCGAACACCACTCTGAGCATCTAGCTTGGGTTGTCCGAGTTCTGACCGGAGAAACCTCCGTGGCGACCTCCTCTGTTAGAGTCGATAAGGCGCCGAAGAATTCCATCTTGGGCCGTGAAAAGGTCAAGGATCCCTCTTATGCTTCACGTCTGGATCGTGAATCACCTTGGAAATAGCCGTCAGGAACCAATCAGAGTATGATGTAATTCTGTGTTGTGTCAGCATCATATCTTCCACAGCACAGGCTTGCTTCTGTTGAAGTACCCCCGCTGGTGTCCTCGTGAAGTTCAACAGTCTGTCAAGATCCGGTTCAGACTTCGGGCCCTGAACGGTGGATTGTCTCCGTGAAGAGTGTAAGCCTTGTAAGGACCGGGCTCCTGGAGAGATGACGAAGTCTCCAATTGTCGATCCAGTGCGTCGTATAGGTTGGCTGATGCTGGAGATGGTGCGCAGGTTGGCACAGCTTCCTCCTCAGAAGGTTTGTTTAAACCGTAAAGAGGTGCCGTAGTAAGTTTTCTCCGTTCCCGGCGGGGTCATCAGGCAGCATTTTATTGCCGACAACCGATCAGGGCATCTCTGGAGTCAACGTGTGTACCGCCGCTATCCTGACTTTGAAGGGTAGCATGTCTTATTCTTCTACCTCCGCCTGACGTAGGAGGTGAATCTGTATGAGATGAGGATGCCGAGGAAGTGGAACGTCGTGCGTGATCCTCATAGTCCGAGTCTGAGTCTGGTCGAATCCCGTGCAGGATTCGAACCAGCGACCCCAGAGTCAGGCACCTAATTGCCAGCACTGTATGTCGGGGATCTAAATCACTCGGCCAACGGGCCTTCCACCGTTGCTAGAAGAATGGGTTGTGTCATCTCACGGGTCTCCGATGAAGGAACTCTACCCTGGTAAGGGGCTGTGAAGCCTGGAGATGACTGTGCTTCTTGACCAGGCTTGCCTTGGAAGGTACCCCTGCAGCAGAAGTCTGTTCCTTGGGGGCAGGTCCAGAATGGTGATCTACGAGTCCCTGTTCATCTCTGGACTTCCGTTTTATCCCGATGCTCCGGGCTACGGTGATGGTGGGTAGACGTCCGCTCCTCGCCATCAATGCTTGTTGACGAGAAACCGGTGAACGGCTTCTCCCTCGTCTGTTGTAAGGTCGCTCCGGGGTATAGTCCCTATGGTACCGACTCCGGTAGGCTGGACTAGGTGAAGGGGTCCGACGTCTAGGACGGTCCCTATCCCGATGATGACGTACAGGATAGGAATTTCGGCGTTGTAACGGTGTGCGACTTCGTTTACGAGATCTGCTTGCCGTAGTACCGAGGTGTGGCTCCGTTGTACGGGTCCAAGCTGGAGTAGAGGCCGGCTCACGGCGTTCTGGCTGAGTCCGTTCCTCATAAGTCTGTGACTCCTTGGATGTGGAGTCTCGGTGATCTGTATAAGTCCGTTCTGCTTGAGTCCGTGACTTCTCAGATGTAGACTCTCGGCGCGCTGGATAGGTCCGTGTGGTATCCCGCTCCGTGGTACGGCTCCGGGTCCGTGGTACGGCTCCGGGCTGTAGTTTCCTCCCGCGGTGCTCCGGTATCGGAGTCACGGCGGTCTGGATAGGTCCGTGAGGTCTCCCGTTCCGTGGTACGGCTCTCTGGATAGGGCCGTGATGTCTCCCGTTCCGTGGTACGGCTCTCTGGATAGGGCCGTGATTCCTTGGAATCCAGGTCCCTGTAGGCCTTTGGCTTGTCCGACTCCCGGCGTCCCGTATAGGGCCGTGACTCCGTGCCGTGGAACCGGTGAGCTGTGCTTGAGCCGGGGTCCCGCTGTAGTGGTGGAGTCCGTGATCTTGATTCTCGGACTGCCTTCTTCGCCGTGTCCGTCTGTGTCTCCGGGGTACGGCGGTTCTTTGGGGACTTGGATGAACGAGGAGTTGGTATCCGAGGACTCGCTTTGATCCGTGTCTGTGACGGGGCTGTCTAGTAGAGTCCGTGTCAGCACTCTAGCCGGTGCAGTAGAAGTAAATCGTATCGCCGTGGCTTGGGCTTGACTGGTCTGCACTTTGCCTATTCTCTCGGTATCCCGGTAGTCCCTGTAGGCTCTTGGCTTGACGGGGTCTCGGAGTTCTGCATTGGGCCGTGATCTCTCCGAGCCATGGTCCCGTATGCTGATCTAAAGTCCGTGGCCTGTAGGTGTGGACTCCCGGTGAGACGTAGACTCTCGGCGTACTGGATAAGTCCAAACTTCATAGGTCCGTGTCGTTCTCCGTTCCGCGGTACGGCCCGGAGTGCCGTAGTACCGCCTCTGGAAGTAACCTCTCTCTCCGATGGTCGGGTCCGAGGTGCTCTGCAGTCGGAGTCCCGGCGCTCTGTGGTGTCGATGTCCTTGGTAGTCCCGGTCTGTGCTCCGGACTGTAGACTTGTCCACCGTTCCCGCTTGAAGGCCCAGGGTACGGCTCTTTGCCGGGTCCCGGTTCTTCACCAGGTCCCGGCTGGAAGACTTGTCTTTCTTGAGTTGCGGAGGCTTGGATGAACGGGAACTGTAATCCGAGGTCTGCCCAGATCCGTGGTTGTAACGGCTCCGGTATAGAGTCCGTAACTCATCTTCTCCGGTGAACTTGAACTAGGCCGTGTCTTGGGTCTGTAACTTGTTCACCGTCTTGAAATGTAGCTCCAGGGTACTGCTCTTCGCCGTGGAGCTGTGATCCTGTGTCCGTGATCTGTACTGTTTCACGGGACTGTTGTGAAGATTCCACTGGCAACAGTATCGTTCAACGATAAGTTGCTGGTAGGAAAACTTCGTTTACAGCCAAGTCGTTGAAGAGGGCCTGAGTAGCTTGCTTCTCAGCTGGACATCTTGCCAGGTCAGTGGCCGCTCTCCAGAGTTGACTGCGTCGCCATAGGATAGCTATGCCAGGTCACGTCGTCCCAGTCTGCACATTCACGGCATGTCACTTGACTGTAAACACACCTGTGCCCTGCACTTGAAAACAAAGAAAATGCAAGTCTTTAACTGGTTAAAACTGACGACATGATTCGTTCCTTATAAATCTTTATAGCTGGGCGACTACGTTGGTTCATAATGAACTCACGGGAGAAAAAAAAATAACCCTAGAGTGCGTCTATAACAATCCAAAAGTTACTGTTTACAGGAGCTCTTTCAAAACAGGTCTTGTCACCAAGACTGCAAAGGAAAAAGAGTGATGGACATGCGCGGAGAGCACGCCACCTGGCGGACGATCGACGCAGCGATCAAGGGAGATAATTTTGTTTGCAGGAGATCTCCAAATGGAGGATATTGGCATTTAAGTGATAACAGGTGAAGATTTGAGACACAAACATACATCATTAAAGATTTTGCATAAATTAAAGATGGCCACCAAGGTTTCCGCCAAATCAGAGAAACCAGAACTGTCATTTGTCGTAAGTCTCTTGATTCATCGATGATGTATACCAAATTTTACATTGAGCACTTGAACGGTATCAGAGAACGAGATCATTAATGATTTTGCATAAATTAAAGATGGCCGCCCATCCTTCCCTCCACTCAGAGGAACTGATGTGGTTATTCATTGCAAGTCTCTTGATATATCGATGCTGTATACCAAGTTTGGTATAGAACACTTAAATGGTATCAGAGATATATATCATTAAAGTTTTTGCATAAATTAAAGATGGCCGCCAAGGTTTTCGGTCAATCAGGTCCCGATTCAAAGTATCTGGATGTATCGATGATGTCTACCAACTTTCATATAAAACAAGTGAATGGTATCAGAGATATGTATCATTATCGATTTCGCATAAATTAAAGATGGCCTCCAGGATCTCCAGCTAATCAGAAAAGCCGGTTTGGTAATTCATTGAAAGTTGCTTGATGTATAAATGATGTATACCAACTTCCGTATTAACAAGTTGAATGGTTTCTGAGATATGGATCATTATCCATTTTGCATAAAATTAAAGATGGCCACCAAGGTTTCCACCCAATCAGGTCCCAATTCAATAGGCTTCTGGTCCTTGACTAGGTAAATAAGCATACCAAATTTCAGTGATGTAAGTGGACTTTTGTCAAAAAACCTGAAAATACTATCCTAGCACTTTAGGCCGGGGTCCAGGCCTGGAAGCTCTGGGGTCCTAGATGGCTGGAGATGCATTCGAGCCAATTTCTGGCAAATAAAATAAGAAAATATGATTGGCAAGCCACTACGTTTTTTGTGT
Source organism: Hanleya hanleyi (assembly GCA_036873755.1). NCBI lineage: Eukaryota > Metazoa > Mollusca > Polyplacophora > Lepidopleurida > Hanleyidae > Hanleya > Hanleya hanleyi. The sequence continues at coordinate 3,362 of JAVTVY010040624.1, read as the reverse complement.
TGTTTTTCAAGCATAACCTGTTTCATAATACACCCTCATTCTGATTCTGAAATAAGCAAACTTATTTTGAAAATTAATTTCTGTAAATTTATTCAGAGACTCCTGTATGGAATGATGGAACATCTGGATCACACATTATCACATATCTAATGTCTAACCTGAGGTATTGCCGATTTTGCGTGAGCTTGTAAAGATTTTTTTCCTGAGCTGCCATAGCGTACTCTATCATTACAAATGGTACATTCAGCCAAACCTGGCAAATTGAGTTTCCTTATGTAGTCTGCCAAGGTGATCCCCGTGACAGTCTTTGTCCTCCAGCCATGACCAACGAAACTTATTTTTGATACTCTTATCCACCTCAGTGCTATGTCGGCACTGCGATGATTTTCACTCCGGCAAAAAAGGCGCAATTTTCACTTCAGACTGCCACGTTGTTGTTGTTGTTGTTCCGGACGTCCCTCCTTTCAGACTAGGAGCACCCTCTTACAGAGGTATTTAGAAGCTTGCAGTAACCCCGCCGCTTACTAGGGTGGTCGAGACAGGGTCAGTAGCAGTCGAGGTCCCATGCTGTGCAGGCTGTGCAAGTAACTTATTTACAGTGCATTGACACCTCCTGACTACATATAGACCGAAATATCCCATAATAGTTTCGGCTGCTAGCGATTTGAGCGCCAGAACTACAGGGGACAACTCTAGTTGTCTCCCGAGTTGTCTCCCGTATCACGTGGCGGACAAATCATTATAAAAATGGCGACTACGTCGGTTCTTCGCTAGAGACGATCGGGATCCAATTTTGAGGATTAAAAATGGTAACAATACATCGGTAACAATCGATTTGGTCGACATCAAGTATCACTTTCCTGGTAAAACCGGACGAGAATCTAAATTTCTATAAAAACCGAATTTTTTCCAAGTTTCAACAAAAAACCGGATTTCCGGCAAAAACCGGAAGACTTACATCACTGAAATTTGGAATTCAACAGTGGAACCGTTTTCCGGCTATCTCGCTCACATACGGACGTACGGACGGATGGACGTACAAGATGACAATAAAAAGCAGACTTGTTGTCAATAGCTTTTATACGAGATCTCAGAGAATAAAAATAAACAGGTCACACACATTTTTCAGTGTTAGCCCTGGACGGTATTTTCGCCGATTTACCACCTTGGTTTCTAGATCGATAAATTTACTGCTCATTTTAAAACACAAGAAACAGTGCAACTTGCATATTGTATTCTTCTTCGAAAATATTCTAAAATTCTGAAAAAATTTCTAAGTCAACAATTTCCATGCTTTTTCCAGCCTTCTTTTGATTACATGGACATAAACCCTGAAATTTCTATAGCCGGGAAAAAATTTCTATGTCGTGAAATATTTGAATAATTGATTCAAGATTTTCTAGATGCTATTTAGTTGTGTGTTATAGCCTGTATTAGATTACAAGTAAATCTATTCAGATCAAGATCTTATACGTACGTAGATTCACACAATTCAGTCTGATCAGTGCAAAGTGCATGAAGGGATTTTCTGGCCTGGGTTTCCAGCACAACAACTTCAGAATGCGCCATTCAACGAAGATGATTTCATAGTTCTAAAGTTTTGCAGTGAGATGTAAATTTATCAATCAGCTTCAAGGCCTCGTCTACACTTTTAGTTTGGGCATGACAGAAGACAAATTCATCAGGACTAAGATTAGTCGTTTATTAGTAGACTTTCGGAACAGCCTTCCTGACCTCTTGACTTTTCCAAATATGCCCATATTTGAAAAATTAGAAGCCAGCAATGTGTCATATTTCATCCTCTTTGAACTGAAGTTGTGAGTAGCCGTTATTGTTTTGACTGGAGAGACGCCTACATGTCCTTTCAGCGAGCACATCAAAGAGACTGTTCTACAGTATTTTCCCATTATAAAGTTGGCTTGTCTGTGAACCCGACAAAGCACGCTATAATGTCATCGGTTCATTAACTTTAAACAGTTTGTTCGGGGAGTAAATGAACTGCTCTGAGTGCAGGGGCTGGTACGGAGTCTTTTTTCTTTCTTTTTTTCATTTCGGTGCCCGAACTCATGGCGCCCAAACCGGCTATAACGAGCTCAAAAACAGCCTGGATCAGGCCCTGAGCTTACATGAAATTAGTATCCGAAAAGGTGTATATTACTTTTCGTTATGTTGAGAAGTTTTCACAAAAATGCTGTCTCCAAAGTCTGCATGCTGCCAAACAACAACAACAATAAAGTGTTTTAGAGAACCCTCCCATCTTTTGTAACTCTTACTCTACGATACTGAGCGTATTTATTTTCCTAATATTTCACCTCATAAATAGAACAAGTACATCCTCTAATCACAATAAACATGTGTGCCAAGTTACATAATTATCCAGAGACCTCGGACAACTGAACAGCAAACTTTCTATGTACAATGTACAGGTCTACATGTAAACTTTGCTAAACAAAAAACCTTATTTTTGGCCATAATTTGGATTAATTAATATTTTACCTCATAAATAGCACAGGCATATCGTAGCGAAATATGGGGAATGTTCAAATTATCAAATTCAAAGGGGCACCCCTTGGACTATTTTTCAGACTGTATAGCTGAAAAGCTACATATCAAGTTTCGCAAGACATTGGGAGTACATACAAAAAAGTGTCAATACTGCAGTTATAGGCGAGCTAGGAATATCTGGATATTATTTTAAACATGTATAGAATCTGCTCTGCAGAAAATGGCTCCCTGTTACATAAGGCTTATGCCCAGAATTATAACTAAACTGCCTAGGACAGACTGGGGCAAATGCATATATTTTATTATGTGTAAACTGGACATGGAAAATGTTTTTCTAAACCCTCATCTGTATCATTTAACATTTATTATTAAAAAGGTAAAGACCATCTTGTCAAATGAATTTAACAAGCGTTCTGAGAACCCCAACATCTCGCCTTGTGGGGTCATCCGCCAAAGGTGCAGCAGTATTGAAAGCATACATGTAGAGCAAACAAAAGTTCTGGAATAGGTGATGTGGTACAGACAATAATGTCTGAAATAGATTATCTGGTACAGACAATAACATCAGTCCCATGTGGGATTACTGGCATATAAGTTAATCACACGTAGAATGGATAGGTCCGTGCCGTCGGATTACTGGTGCATAGGGCAGTCCAGTGTGAGATTACTGCTGGATAGGTCAGTCCCATGTGAGATTACTGCTGGAGGGAGGGAATTTGGCTTAATGTCACACTCAAGTTTGTTTCACTCATATGGTGACAGTCAGTTTGGTTGGTGGAGGAAGCCGGAGTACCCGGAGAGAACCACCGCCCTTCGGCAAGTAACTGACAAACTTTCACACATGGACCAGTGAGTCC
>JAVTVY010040623.1:0-18834 GCA_036873755.1 Hanleya hanleyi | reverse complement strand
GAATTTTTTTTCAGTGCACTCAGTCAAGCTTTGATTGTCGTCAGATCCTGTCAGCGACACAAGTGTATCCTGCTCAAAAATACGTACTTACCATGGTAAATTTGTATGCTGTATGATACTGTATGAAGTCTGTGTACATGTAGTCTGTATGCTTTGAGGGAGATGGAATTTAAATCTATGTCATTTATTTCTCACCCAATCAACATCGACCTACCCAAATGTCAAATTGTAAGCTGTATAAATATGTACACATATACGTCACTGATGACATGAAATTTTGATCTAAATCATGTATTTCTTACCCGATCAATCTCAACATTTTGCTACATATATTCAGTATCTATGTAAGTCTCAAGCGTACTTTGAATTGGCCAGGGACAATGAATCCCTGATTAAAAATTTTGATTCCCTATCTGTCAAATTGTAAGCTGTTGAAATACATGTACCGTACATATATTTCACTGTGGAGTTGAAATATGATTTAAATCGTTCGCTTCTCATCCAATCAACATTAAATATGGCCACATAGTCACCACACAGTCTATGTGCACAATAACTTTGCTACTGGTCAGGATATTTAATCACTCGTCAGAAATCCCCAAACCCTATCTGCCCCATTCTCAAATTCTAATTTATGGGGTGTACATATTTTGAGTAGAATTAAAAACAGAAAATTAACATACCAACAAGTATAAGTACCCTCTATGTTAACAAGTGTACAACTAACCTACAGAAAAACATAAAGACCTTCTGCACCGGTCCAAGCACACCAATGATTAATAGTTCATGGGCCCTTTGTACCCACCAATATTATCTGATCCGTTACATCAAGTACGGGTCCACTCACTCTATTGGACTATATTCGGTCTATAGTTGAAATAATGTTTACCAATGAAATGTATATTGGGTTTCAAAACATCCTAAAAGTTAGCTTAGTTTCTCAGTTCCTAGTTTGATTTGGATCTGTCACCTATTATTTTCTATATGCTTGTTCTTTTTTTTTCCTCTTTTTTTTTACAGTCGGTATGAATTGTATTCGTTGACGGTATTGCTTTTGTACTCTGTGGTGCAAAAATTCTTGAATTGTGAAGCATCAGGGACTTGTGGGTCACCACACAACTGGCAATAGCAGTGGGAGATATATAGAAACTCAAAATGGTCAACTTCGCAACCAATGCAATTTTTCAAATAACCTGAATATTACCCAGTCTGACGGACACGAAGTTATCTTCTTTGTGAAAAGGTATTCCGAAAATAGTAAAAAATATTCTTCTTTAATTACAACACATATAAGGGAAGTGGGAAGAGGTGCCGACATACTGGCAAAGCCACATGACTTCACAGTATAGTCTTCTTCTGGTTAACCTATTCTAAAGCACATACCAAGAATCTAACGATTAGTGATATGTGTTGTATCTCAGGTGCGCTTTTATTGTACCTGTTCATGTGGCAACTTGGATAGCATGACCACACGGTCCCTAGCACCGGCATAAACGGTATTAGATACAAATCTAGAGAGCTATGATGGAAATGCTATGACAAATCGTATATTGGTAATTGGTGAGCTGTGTCGCTGTGACAAATCGTACACTGGGGATTGTCAGATGAAAAATTCCCATTTCTACGAATCTTCAATAACATCTTTGAAATTTAGCAACAAAATACATAAACAACATATAGATATTCCAGTGGGTACTAAATGTGCACCCATTTTGGCTGACATATATCTGTTCTTCTATGAATACGACTATAGGCATACGCTATCAAAACCCTATCCTTTTAAAGTCCGTTCCTTCTCATTCACCAAAGGCTACATAGACGACCTTCTCCCTGTGGACAATCGCTAAATAAGTCACGCAGTGAAGGATATATAGCCATCTTCACTGGACTTTAAGGAAACGACAGATAGCCCTAGCGGCCCAACATATTTAAACCTATATCTTTATGAAGATGAAGCGGACTTACTCTCTCGTCGACTTTAGAACAAGAGAGATGATTACAATTTCGACATCGTATACTATCCCTTTCTTGCCAGTAATATTCTAGTGAGACCTGCTTATGGTGTATACAAGTCTCGCCTGGTAGCAATTGATAGATTCTGTGTAAAACAAGGCTGTTCTACCAAGCGCCTTCATTCTCAAATTTAATGATACAAGTCGCATGCTGATAGCAAAATAAGAGAGTACCGTGCAAGATATTTGGAGTTACGTTTCGTAACTTGTGTCTAATTCCGTTTAACCCGGAGCCAGGGGCCATGTGAACAAATGCACTTCAATATCGTGATGGCGTTCATATGAACAGAAACAACCAAACCGTCAACGAGACGCATCATACTCTAGATAACGACTTTACAACGAAACTCATATGAACTAAGAATACTAATCAGCGATACGGATTTGATATTTTTGGAACATCGTGATGTGTTAGCTGCATCGCTGAAAACTGTTGGTCGCATCTCGCAGGGATCTGGCATATGTTTTTGTACAATATGATTCACATCTAGAAAAAAGATGAGGGCCCATCACCCTTTAATAGTGATCAGACCTGGTCATCCCCTTTAAAAGGTGATGAGCTAGAACCATCACATTTGAATGGTGACGGCCATTACCTTTTATGGGTGATGATTCTGCCTCATCACCCTTAAAAGGTGATGACATAAATTTACAGTCGTTGCTCATCACTGTTCAGAAGTGATGCTCAATGTCTCTTCAGAAGTGATGGCCATGAATTATAAAGGATATCATAATAAAGGGGATGGCTCTAACTCATCACCTTTCGGGGTGATAGTTATCACCTTTTTTCTGTCTGTGTTGTTTGTTTTCTTTACTTTGCTGCTTATGCTGTCATATGAGTTCAGTCTTTGGTTTAAGGATGCGGAAATTCTTGAATGGACGACGGCGGAATATTGAATGACGAACTAAACACTTGTGTGTATCCTGGTCGAATTTATATAAGACTGTTTCAAATGTGATAATTGTTTCTTTCTTACTAACTTTGGCTGACAGTGCCTAGAAGCTTTGGTTCTTTGAAGTGATCGTAAACCCTCGAGTAAAGTTTCCATCAAATGAAAGACAATTGCAAACAGTGTGGCAAAATATTTATTGTAATTTTTTACTATTTTATTACAAAGAGTAAACTGCAAATAAAGCATGGTATTCTATGGTGGTCTGTTGCCATCATATCTAGGTCCATTGACGTCACACTGCCTTCATTGCCTTAATACATATATTTCAAACTTTGTATGCACTTTTCAATGCTTGATTCAAGATTAAGTTGTGTATACTTTGAGTTTCAACACAGACTCACTGTTCCAATGTGCATGTTTCACCAAAACCTGGGAGACGGTAACTCATAAGTGTCAAGTCAATTTGAATCTTACATTTAATTTCACCGATTTTCGTGAAACATGCACATTGGAACAGTGAGTCTGTGTTGAAACTCAGTATGCACACCTTATAATTAAGCTTGAATCAAGAACTAGAAAATGCATACACAGTTTGAAATATATGTATTAAGGCAGTGTGACGTCACTGGGCCTAGATATGATCCCAACAGACCGCCATAGAATACCATGCTTTATTTGCAGTTTACTCCGTGTAATAAAATCGCAAAAAATTGCAATAAATATTTTCCGACATTGTTCGCAATGGCCTTTCGTTTGATGGAAACTTTACTTGGGGTTTTACGATCACTTTAAATATACATTCTACTTTACAATTTACACTGCTCGTAAAAATAGGTATCGTATCTTGGTACTCTAAACATTGTGTCAGGAGATTAGTTTAATGAGCCTTATGTCCTCTTATACAACATGATGCAAACTTGAGTTGTCTTCGAACATGAGATACAATCGGGAAATGGGAGTTGTGTCCGTCATGTAAATATTCTCAGTGGTAGAAAATCCTGCCATCATTCAGACTCATTGGGACAGACGTAAAAATGAAGAGTAGGGATATTTTATTCTGAACACATAACACGTACCGTTTCATCTCATGTGAACAAGAAATAAACAGGACATTTGGCGTATTTGGGAAATCCCCTGTGGAACGAAAAAATTCTAACTTAATACGGTTTCGGTTTCCAGTACTGAACAATAATAATTATCTCGGTGGGGGGCGGGGGGAATATCTTCTCAATAATTGGGTCAGGGGAGGGGTGGAGGGGTAACAAATTAAAACAATAGGTATTACACGCCAAGGTGTGTCGTACCAGAGATTTCGGCGAAAATCCCCCCCCCCCCCCCATTCCTTTCCCCGGAAATATGCGGAATTCTAGCTTCATTTTAGCACTTTGAGGCTTGAATGTGTTGATTTATCTCAATCTTACAAAAATGGTATCACAAACGCTTTGAAAATATTTGGAGGAAAATATTAACGTTATTGAACTGGACATAGGCCTATTCCGTCTAGGGTGTAGCTGCCTTGGCTAGCTTAATATATTCACGGGGAATGTGTATGGGGTTTTTTTGTTATAAGATGGTGGGAGATTTAGAGAGTTTGAGACTATTGTGAGAGGTTTATTTCATAGCATTCACACACAATAAGGTGTGAACGGTCCCAAACATATTCTGGAGCTGAGTCAAAAGTGTATGTGAGGGAAGATGGGAACTCGTGAGCTGTGGGGAGAAATGCATTTAACCAATCCACTTATGCTATGTCCATTTCCCCATAACGGGCAGGACTGCATGCAAGGATACTGACTCACGACCCACTTTTCCATGACGTTTGTCATCCTAAAATTGCTCTAATCAGAAATATAATAACTTGAGTTTATTAATCTAAATTTTATGTTGGAGGTAATAATTAGAGCGTATGTTTTTTGTCATCGATTGGTCTACGGGTTGTAGTAAATTGAACTATATATAATGAGTAAAATGACAAGCGACAATTTTTAATGTAGTAGCGAACCTAACAGAAGATATATAACCAAGAACAGCTTACCTCTTTTCCCAACTGATCCGCACAAGTCGATATTGGATTTGACCGGGTGGGCACACACGATCTTCACTATAAACTGCATTTGCAACTTCTGGGGGATATTTTAGCGGCAGATATCCCTCAAAGGGGACGGATTCCATGTTGGACTATACGAGGTCACGTGACGTCTGAATGGACCATGTGACCGGTCAATACATGACTGACAAACGATGACGTCACTAAAATAATAGGTCTTGCCTAGAATATGAACGTATACATTTATAAAATACAGCTAATAGGGGTAAAACCCACACGGACGGAAGGTAGTATAGTGTCTCGATCATTATGCTGGATATGACTAAACCTGTACTGTACAAAATAATTAGACAGCCAAATCCTCATATCCAAGGCACATCAAATACAATGTTCACGTTTCCATGCTGAGCCCAGAACAATCTAAGGCATTCATCAAAATTGAAGCTTTAGCAGAAGTCAAAACACTTCATATCTTGCGTACATACTCAGAATCTTTGAAAGTATTCTCAAATATATAGCCTATGGTTTATAAATATCATAAGGTCGAACACAGACACAGAACGACCAGGAAACTGTGGCACACATGCTCGTTTAGCGATCCATCATATCAACTTGAGCCTTGTCAAACTAAATTGTATCGACTTTACTCATTGTCCCCCGCCGCAACGCGGCCGGGGACTTTAAAATGGTTCTTGCTTCTTTGTGTCCGTGGATGTCCGTGGATGTCCGTCCATGTCTGTTCGAAGCGATAACTTCCTAACGCTTTGTTGGATTCTTTCGAAATTCGGAATATGCATTCCTTGCGGCAAGACGCCAGTCCGTATTGCATTTCAGCAACATCTGCCTGAAGGTGGCACCACTAGTTCTTGCTTCTTTGCGTATGTGGATGTCCGTGTACGTCCGTGCATGTCTGTTCGAAGCGATAACTTTCTAACGCTTAGTTGGATTCTTCCGAAATTCGGCATACGCATTCCTTGCGACAAGACACCAGTCCGTATTGCATTTCAGCAACATCTGCTTGAAGGTGGCGCCACTAGTTCTTTGCTTCTTCGTATCCGTGAATGTCCGTGTACGTCTGTTCGAAGTGATAACGTCCTAACGCTTTGCTGGATCCTTCCGAAATTCGGAATATGCATACCTTGCGACAAGATGCCAGTCTGTATTACATCTCAGCAACATCTGCCTGAAGGTGGCGCCACTGGTTCTTACTTCTTTGTGTCCGTGGATGTTCGTGTACGTCCGTGCATGTCTGTTCGAAGCGATAACTTCTAACGCTTTGTTGGATTCTTCCGAAATTCAGCATTCGCATTCCTTGCGACAAGAGGCCAGTCCGTATTGCATTTCAGCAACATCTGCCTGAAGGTGGCGCCACTAGTTCTTGCTTCTTTGCATCCGTGGATGTCCGTGTACGTCCGTGCATGTCTGTTCGAAGTGATAACTTCCTAAAGTTTTGTTGGATTCTTCCAAAATTAGAATACGCATTCCTTGTGACAAGACGCCAGTCCGTATTACATTTCAGCAACATCTGCCTGAAGGTAGCGCCACTGGTTCTTGCTTCTTTGAGTCCGTGGATGTTCGTGTACGTCCGTGCATGTCTGTTCGAAGCGATAACTTCCTAACGCTTTGTTGGATTCTTCCGAAATTCAGCATTCGCATTCCTTGCGACAAGAGGCCAGTCCGTATTGCATTTCAGCAACATCGGCCTGAAGGTGGCGCCACTGGGTCAAAATAGATTTTTTTTCCGTGTACATCTGTTCGAAGCGATAACTTCCTAATGCTGTGTTGGATTATTCCGAAATTCGGAATACGCATTCCTTGCAACAGGACGCCAGTCCGTATTGCATTTCAGCAACATCTGCCTGAAGGTGGCACCACTGAGTTTCTCTTCTTCTTGTCCGTTCCAGTCAAAATGGGCCTTCAATTTTGCTATATGAAATCATTCTATTCCATCATATGATTTACCCTAAAGCTTTTGCATGAACCATATTTTATTTCAGAAGTATAATGTGAAATAACTGGCGGGGAAATCCCCGCAGTACTGAATCCCTGATTTTTGAATTTCGTGTCATCTTAAACGAAGGACAACATTTCCTTCAATTTTGCTAACAAATAATTGTATTGCACATCATATGATTTACCCTGAAGCTTCTGCACGAATCATTTGTGTCCACACATGTATATTACTATATTAATTACAACTGTGTTCCTAATGTTTGGGTGCACACTGTGCATATGATCAATTTCCTGAATTGAACTGAATTGAACTGAATTCAACCTTGCCGGTCTTCAGACTGACAGATGATGGCATGCAGTTGTCAGTGCAGTTGTTCATGTACAGGGAGCTTTCTATGAATGAGTTGCAACCCCAAAAGGCTTAAAATTTATCAGGCACAGACCCATGTTTTTACCCCTCGGCCAATTTTGGCCATGGGGTATTGTCATCATCTTGTACGTCCGTCTGTCCGTACGTCCGTTCGTGAGCGAGATAGCCGGAAAACTGTTCCGCTGATGAATTCCAAATTTGGTATGCTTATTTACCTAGTCAAGGACCAGAAGCCTATAGAATTGGGACCTGATTGGGTGGGAACCTTAGCAGCCATCTTTAATTTCATGCAAAATGGATAATGATCCATATCTCGGAAACCATTCAACTGTTCAATACGAAATTTGATATACATCATCGATACATCAAGCAACTTTCAACGAATTACCAAACAGGCTTTTCTGATTAGCTGGGAACCCTGGAGGCCATCTTTAATTCATGCGAAATCGATAATGATAGCCTACATATCTCGGTTACCATTCAATTGTTTTATATGAAGGTTGGTATATATCATCGATACATCCAGATACTTTGAATCGGGACCTGATTGACTGAAGACCTTGGTGGCCATCTTTAATTTAGGCAAAATCATTAATGATCTCTATATCTGATTCCGTTGGAGTGTTCAGTATAAAATTTGGTGTACATCATTGATGCATCAAGAGACTTACGATGAATGACTGGGCGGAAATCTTGGCGGCCATCTTTAATTTATTCAAAATCTTTAATGATGTTTATCTCTGATACCATTCAAATGTTCTATACGAAACTTGATTTACAGCATCGATGTATGAAGAGACTTGCATTAATGAATAACCACATTAGTTCCTCTGAGTGACGGGAAGGATGGGCAACCATCTTTAATTTATGTAAAATCATTAATGATCTCTATCTCTGACACTGTTCAAATGCTCAATGTAAAATTTGGTATACATTATCGATGCATCATCTCGGTTACTTCTACACGATGTGCCTAGGATAAAGTACTATATTATACACATTTTTTTGTAATTCAGCATCGCAGAAAACCATCGATTGCGTTTTCATGGTAAAAGGGTTAGGAAAGAACTAAAAATACACTTCAATGCAGAGTGATTTTGATTGACGCCAGAAATTGCTCAGAACGCTTCTTCGGCGATCTAGACCCCAGGAGCATCTGGGGCCTGGGCGGCCCCTGGATCCTCACCTAAAGTGCAATGATAATGGCCGTACCACTTTGAATTTGCTTCCGACGCCCCCTGTATTAACAGACAGTGTCAACGTACTGTTCCAGCTGTCTCCCGTTCAGTGATTGGTCATTCGACCCCGCCATTTTAAACTAATACGAGCATTTTCATTGGATCACTATTAGATAAGACCCACCCAATCTTCATACACAACCACACAACCACGTCTCAGTTGACTGATGACATAGCGCGGCCTCGTTTTTGATTTCAAAATCTGCCGTCTAACTGGGAAAATGCTGTTGTTGCTGCATCAGCCGATCATTGGCCCCCTGTAGAAGATACTATAGGCTAATACATGTAGGCTACCATGCCATGAGATGATGCTTGGGATTGCATTTCGCTCACTTGCACCTACAGGTGGCGATAACTGGTGGCAAATTTAAAATTTGGTTTCCGGGCAACAGGTTGATGCCTTCAGCTTCTCGTCAAATTTGGTTTGCAGATAATGCCTTGAGATGTCACTTGGGGATGCTTCTCGGTGCTTCACTGCATGGACACTATATCACAGAAGCAATCAACTTTCAGTCAATCGTTCTGAGTTGATCTTAAAACTTGGGAAGGCAGAAAGACCCTTCCACATCCAACGCCTATGAAGCAGCAGTTGCCTCCCTCATGTATATCCCCTGAGACCAACAATGCTAAAAAATATTGCTGCCATTTCGGCGGGGGACCTAGCATCCTCTGGCTGCTTGTTTAAATTTCATACAGGACCGAGAAATGTTCTTTCATATACATATAGTCGTTCAATGTATGAATTTGTTGTGCATTTGCAGTATTTTGGACCATATTTTAATTTCCACGGCAAATAGCTTTATAAACATTACCACTTAGATCTATCTTGTTTTCTGCTCCCCACCCACAATCTCTTTATGGTCGGAGGTTGGGGTGTAAGCAGCACGGCGTTTGGGGGCTCCCTCATTATGTTCGTTATCGTTGACATTTGGAACCTGAAACTAACCTAATTATATTTTTTTTGTACCAGATCGAATATAATGTCGGGGATTGAGATTTTAATAGACTTATGTATTCCCCGCAGACTGTCACTTTGTATAAGATTACATCTGTATTTGGTCTAGGGAAGAGTTATTCCCCTTACACCATCAGCTGTTTGATGCATCGACCTGTGTTGATCAGTGCGTTGTCATAGAGTTGATTGTATTTTTAGAATGTGCTCTGAATGGGCGAAAACCATTGTTAATGCTGCATTGATTCATTTAAAATGACCCCTTAATGCAATAATATTATTGTACAGTTCAGACATAGATTGCTTACCGTGCATGGGTCCAGATAAATGGAACCGCATTTGGAACTATTTCTTTCGCGCAATGCTAACCTGTGAAAACAGGCTATCCAACCATTCAATATTACTACGGGTGAGAAATTCGGACAAGAAGCGTGTGTTTCTGTCCCACTGCCCGAAATGGCTAGAAAAATTCCATCTATGTTGAACTGAGTGGTTCCATGGGGGTACCAACGGTAAGACAATTTTACGTATTGTATTTTCGTTGTTTTCATGAAATATTGAGTTATGGAGATCCATTTTGGGGTGGTTTTTCATACTGAAAGTTACCGACTGTATCATGTGCTTATTGATAGCGCAATAGATTTTCCCGCAATTTTTGTATGTAATCTAGGTCACAGAAATTGTATGCTTTTATAGAGCTCTAATAGACTGATTAATTGTGATGAGTAATTTTCCTCAATCAATTAATTAATTTTCCTCAATCAATTAATTAATTTTCCTCAATCAATTAAAATCTAATTCGAATTGTATTCAGTACAGTGATTGTTACTGTATTTTTATATGCAGTCCAACATGGTGGCCGTAAGCTTATTCTAAGCATGAACTCATAAGGCTGGAGATTTGGGGGTAGTGCTGATTGGCCCTCAGGTATGCTGAATACATGTAAATGATGATACATGTAAATGATACATGTAAATGATGGAAAACCAAATACAACTTTATTGCCTCAAGTTTATTTGACAAAGTCACTATACTAATTCTTGGATTAATTATCTATATCAGTCACTATTATAATTCTTAATATTAATTACCTATATAATAGCAATTAATATTTTCTGGAGATGAATTTGATTGAACAATGAGATGCATGTATGACATATTGAAAATTGTGATTCATTATTATTGGTCCATCTGATATATAAATACCAGTACTTGTATCTTGCCAGGTTATTGAGTAATTACCCACTTAGATGGCATATTCATAACTGTGTTTCAATATACAGGGTACCGTTGCCATGGTTACTATAAAATGATAAATATTTAGTTTTGATTCCATTTTATTCCTTTCAGGGTCTTCTTTTTCTTCTCTTCTTCTTCCTCCATGGTTTGATAATACTTCCTGGTTTGCTGTCATGCAATTCATCACTCATCAGATGTCATAACTGTACATTACCTGTTTATTGCCAACCTGATATCATTAAATGGTCCTACATGATGAACAAGGAGCTTCAGTGTTCTTATTTGGCATGAACCCATGCCACGACAAAATTGGTGTCAGAGAGTGGGATCTCATCTGTGGGATGTGTCATCGACAGTCATCGGACATATTGAACTGTAGTGAACTGAACAGTATTTAGATGCAGTGTTCATGTGTGACAAGTGACATTGTTACTGAATGTGGGAGGAAAATTTAAGAGAAGACCCTGAGGTGCCGTATGTATTTACATATGTATTTACATTTGTCGTTCCAGCTATTTAGAAAATTTGTTTTACTATTGATTGTTCAATCTGGTGATATTTCTGTTTAGTATTACTGAAGTGTCAGTATTACGGTGGGAACCTCTCAATTGCATAACCTAAATCCAGTAAGAATTGTTTGCACACATTTGTTCAGGCCAACCCATTGAAATACTATGGGGCTGGTGATGTGTGGTCTTGGCACTAACAATTCAACGAAGCGGAATGCAGTTGGGTGGACTCCACCGTGGTCTGAGTATTAGATTCACCATTTGTATCTACCCTAGATCGTAGACATATTCTGTGCCAATTATTTTGGTCTAGTCTGCTAGCATATTAGTTATAACTTATTTTTGTGCCATTTGTCTGGTCTGCTAGCATTTTGTGAGATGGCAGATGAACAACCTGTTGATGTGGCTGAGTTGATCAATCGATCGAACCAAGCAATTGCGACCACTTTGGCAAGCGCCCTCGAAAATTTGTCAATTAGACCTACCCCAACCATTAAACTTGCGAAGTTCTATGGCCATCCTAGGAGGCCAGGAGATCTAACCTTAAAAGAATGGTTGGACGACGTGGAAATTTATGCTCGACAGCTAGGATTAGATGGGGACAACAAGTGTTCAATAATTACTGATCATCTAGCTGGATCAGCTAAAGAGGAAGTTCTGTGTTGCACACCTGCAATGCGTCGAAATTATGCGCAGTTAATTGGTGTACTGAAACAGAGATTTGGGCCCCCCGAGTCGGTTCAATCCTTGAATAGCACCTTCCATGCACGTGAACAACTTGAGGAGGAAACTCTAGCTGATTTTAGCCGATCTCTCATGAGATTGTACTCCCGTTTAGAGAACGCGGCTGAGAACGCGGAAGAACGCACTGCCCTCGAGCGACTACGTAACAATGCTTTGAAAGAGCAATTCGTACGCGGGGCGCGTGATGCAACAATTCGAAGGGAACTTCGAAGGATGGAGATGTCCAATCCAGCAAGAAATTTTGTTGATATGCGCGAGGAGGCACTCAAATTTTTTAGGGAATATGAAGCAAAACCACGTTATAAAGGTAGAGCTAGGGCTATCATGTTACAAGGTTCATCGGATGATGAAGCTGATGAACGTCCGACGGTCGCAGCTGATAGGGTAGATCCTACCGTTAGTGGGTCCGACTACGTTTCCAAACACCCAATAGTACAACAGTTGATTAGTGAGCAAAAGCAATTACAGGAGGATATGCGGCAAATTAAGCAACAAAGCAAGGAGCAAGAAGCTCAAATTAAGAAAGTGCTAGACATAGTGTCCAACAAAAATGTTTCGAGTAGTATAGGAGGGGCAGTTAAGGGCACAAGTGGTGATTATGGTGGTCGGATAAGAAGTGATAAAGATAAGGGTAGTAGTATGTAGTACGCAAGAAGGTATGATAACCCCCCACTGCGCATGCGCAGAACCTGGTGTGACGTCATAAGTGTATGGGCATTGGGGGGTTATTGGGGGGGGTTGGGGGGTTATTGGGGAGGTGTGCAAAAAAAAAAAGTTCCGGCAAAAAAAAAAAAAAAAAAAAAAAAAATGTATTCATACGCGGTGATGCGGTTTGGCCGCGGTTTTGGCGGTGATTCGGTCTCGGGAAAAAGCTTCCGCGGAGAAAAAGTAGTCCCTAGATAAAATGGTGCGATGGGGTCGAGTGAGGTATCAAAGTGAAGGTTAGGTGAAGGAGCATCTAATGGGTTGGGTGTGGGGTTGACATATCGGCCTTCTGCGCATGCGCGGCGGCCGAAGGGTATGAAAATAGCCTTTTTGGAGCTATGGGAGCCCCTAGTTGACCGATAGGGTCGAGTGAGGTATCAAAGTGAAGCATTCATGAAGGGTCATCTGATGGGCTGGGCGCGAGGTTGAACTATCGGCATTCTGCGCATGCGCGGAGGCCCAAGGGTATGGAAATAGACGTTTTGGAGCTAGGGAAGCCCCTAATGGACCGATGGGGTCGAGTGAGGTATCGATGTGAAGCATTCGTGAAGGGGCATCTGATGGGCTGGGTGTGGGGTTGAAATATCGGCATTCTGCGCATGCGCGGTGGCCCAAGGGTATGGAAATAGCGGTTTTGGAGCTAGGGGAGTCCCTAATGGGCCAATGGAGTCGTAGGAGGTATCAAAGTGAAGCATTCGTGAAGGGGCATCTGATGGACTGGGCGTGGGGTTGAAATATCGGCATTCTGCGCATGCGCGGTGACCCAAGGGTATGGAAATAGACGTTTTGGAGCTAGGGGAGCCCCTAATGGTCCAATGGGGTCGAGTGAGGTATCAAAGTGAAGCATTCGTAAAGGGGCATCTGATGGACTGGGTGTGGGGTTGACATATCGGCATTCTGCGCATGCGCGGTGGCCCAAGGGCATGAAAATAGCCTTTTTGGAGCTAGGGGAGCCCCTAATGGTCCAATGGGATCGAGTGAGGTATCAAAGTGAAGCATTCATGAAGGGCATCTGATGGACTGGGTGTGGGGTTGCATTAGGGTCATTCTGCGCATGCGCGGTGGCCCAAGGGTATGAAAATAGACGTTTTGGCATCTAGGGGAGCCCCTAATGGTCGAATGGGGTCGAGTGAGGTATCAACGTGAAGCCTAGGTGAAGGGGTATTTGATGGCTGGGTGGGTGCATGTAAAATTTTTCCTGAAAAAAAATACGGAACACGGACTTTATCGAAAAACCTGGGAAAATGCCTATATGGGGTATGAGGGGTATATAGGTCGCCGGGCTTAACGGGGCTTGTCTATCAACAGAGTTATCTTCCCCTAGTTCCAGGGTGGGTGTATGTAAAAATTTTCCTGAAAAAATACGGAATACGGACTTTATCCTAAATTACGGGAAAATGCCTATGTGGGGTATGGGAGGTATAGGACCATCCTGGGAAACGTACTTCTATACATTTGCGGTAGGGTTTTGAGGTCTCGTTTTACTCGTCTCGTCATTTAGAACATGATAGGAAGTGTTCCCGTGCGAATCGGTGAAATTTTTGAAAAAAGTCACCGAACCCCATATAGTCCCATACTGAGGGTATAGTACCGATGTTTGTCCCCCTGGGAAACGTACTTCTATACATTTGCGGTAGGGTTGTGGGGTCTCGTTTTACTCGTCTCGTCATTTAGAACATGATAGGAAGTGTTCCCGTGCGAATCGGTGAAATTTTTGAAAAAAGTCACCGAACCCCATATAGTCCCATACTGAGGGTATAGGATCAATGTTTGTTCCCCTGGGAAACGTACTTTTATACATTTGCGGTAGGGTTGTGGGGTTTCGTTTTACTCGTCTCGTCATTTAGAACATGATAGGAAGTGTCCCCGTGCGAATCGGTGAAATTTTTGAAAAAGTACGATATAGCCTCATATAGTCCCATACTGAGGGTATAGGATCGATGTTTGTCCCCTGGGAAACGTACTTCTATGCATTTGCGGTAGGGTTGTGGGGTTTCGTTTTACTCGTCTCGTCATTTAGAACATGACAGGAAGTGTCCCCGTGTGAATCGGTGAAATTTTTGAAAAAGTACGATATAGCCTCATATAGTCCCATACTGAGGGTATAGGATCGATGTTTGTCCCCTGGGAAACGTACTTCTATGCATTTACGGTAGGGTTGTAGGGTCGCGTTTTACTCGTCTCGTCATTTAGAACATGATAGGAAGTGTCGCCGTGCGAATCGGTGAAATTTTTGAAAAAGTACGATATAGCCTCATATAGTCCCATACTGGGGTATAGGTTCAATGTTTATCCTACTGGGAAACCCACTTCTATACATTTGCGGTAGGGTTGTGAGGTCTCGTTTTACTCGTCTCGTCATTTAGAACATGATAGGAAGTGTTCCCGTGCGAATCGGTGAAATTTTTGGAAAAAGTCACCGAGGCCTGGGTAGGCCCATAGACCTATACTGCATGGCTATGGGTGTATAGGCCCATACGGGGTGGACATGTTGGAGTTTAGGTGGGCCACTCATGGTCCAATGGGGTCGAGTGATGTCTTATTTTGAAGCTCTCGTGGAGGAGCACTTGACTACACTAATGGTTCGTCCGTGTTCAATAGTCTGCGCATGCGCAGTCTGGCCGTAGTATAGAAAACAGGCATTTTGGGTGCTATGTAGGGGTGTGGTTGGGTTAGAGATGAGCTAATCACGGTTCGAATGGGTCGTGTGAGGTGTCAAAGTGAAGCTTGTGTGGGGTAGAGTCAGAATGGTGTGTTTTTGAATGCGTGTCGCGTTAATCTGCGCATGCGCAGTTGGTTGTAGTAAGTAAAGTGGCCATTTTGGGGCAGCGAAGGAAGTTATTTGGGGTCGAGATGGGCTGTGGCTCTGCAGTTTCCAGATGCGTCCTGAAGACCATAAATCTGCTTGTAGTTCTCAGGGTCTTACCTCCGATTTAAGGGATGTTCGCGTCATCTGTGACGTCATCGGTGACGTCATCAGGTACGAAGTAAAAGTAGCGAAAGTGGCCATTTTCGGGCAGTACATGAAGGTATTTGGGGGTCGAGATGGGCTATTCACGGTTCGAATGCGTCCTGGAAGGTGTCATCTTGTAGTTCTCGGGGTGTACATTCCGATTTGAGGGATGTTTGCGTCATCTGTGACGTCATCGGTGACGTCATCGGTACGAGTAGTAGCGAAAGTGGACATTTTCGGGCAGTACATGAAGGTATTTGGGATCGAGATGGGCTATTCACGGTTCGAATGCGTCCTCGAATGTGTCATCTTGTAGTTCTCCAAAGTGTGAGGCTACCGTTTTGCGGGATATTCATTGATAAATCATAATGACGTCATCGTGGTGGCATCGTATTTTAGTAATGTGAAAGTGGACATTTTCGGGCAGTACATGAAGGTATTTGGGGTCGAAATGGGCTATTCACGGTTCGAATGCGTCCTAGAAGGTGTCATCTTGTAGTTCTCGGGGTGTACATTCCGATTTGAGGGATGTCCGCGTCATCTGTGACGTCATTGATGACGTCATCGGTACGAGTAGTAGCGAAAGTGGACATTTGTGGGTGCGTGGGGGTGAGTTTGGTGTAGATAGGGACTATCCTTAGTCCGAATGCGTCGTGTGAGGTGTCATTTTGTAGCTCTCGAGGTGGCTTCCGAATTGGCATGTCCCAGAAGCATCTGTGACGTCATCGATGACGTCATCGTGGAATCTCATTAGCAAAAAGTGAGCCTTTTCCGGGGCAGTGCAGGAAGGTATTTGGTGAGATGGACCGTCGCGTTGCCGAATGCGTCGTGTGGGGTATCATGTTGTAGCTCTCGGAGTATAGACCCTGATTTCAGGGATATTTATAGCATCTGTGACGTCATTGGTGACGTCAGTAGTACAAGTTGTAGCGAAAGTGGGCCTTTTTTAGCAGTGAAGGATGTTATTTGGTGTAGAGATGGACCATCCGCGGTCCAAATGGACCGTGTGTGGTGTCATCTTGTAGCAACGCCCACCAACACCATTCTTAATGCTTCAACGCCCTGGTGAAATAGCTCAGAAGCTCTGATATTCCATGGAATTGTCACTAAATCTTCGTAATGCGGTGATGCCCGTCAACGCCCGTCGTTACACCTTAACACTCTAACATAACGCCATGATATAGACCAGAGAGAGAACAACAACAACAACAAGGATGACACACGAGAGAACAACAACAACAAGAAGTTTTTTTCATATATTTATTTTCCCAATGTGCATCACACCCACGCTGGGGGAGCCCAGCGTTGGATATATTTGCAATTCAAGAAGATTCTTATCAATCAGAGGCTTACCATTTGCATGTTTCATATTCGTTGCTGTCCGTTAGATGTATTCTTGTCAATCAGAAGTCTCCATTTCAGAAAGATGATGATTTTAATCAACGTCTCAAAACATTGTTGCAGAAACTTATAAAACAGGGCTATTCCACCAAGCGCCTCCACTCAAAGTTTCTCAAATTTGGCAATACATATCGCATGCTGATAGCAAAATACGAACGTAGCGTGCAAGATCTATGGCGCTACGTTCGTAACTTGTGTCTAATTCCGCTTAACCCGGGGCTAGGGGCCGTATGAACCCATGTACTTCAAGAACCTCATTGTACTCATATGAACAGTCACAATCAAAGCGTGACCAGAGGCAGCCATTTTTAGATGACGACTCTATAACGAATATTATGGATTAAAGTACTGATCAGCGATACGGATTTGATATTTTGGAGCATCATGATGTCTTGCCGGCATCGTGAAAATTGTTGACCGCTTCTCTCTTGCAGGAAACAAGCCTATGTTTATGTATACTTTTTGTCTTTGAATTTGGCGCTAATACTGTTATATGGAAATGGAATAGGTCTTTGGATTATGGACGCGGATATTCTCTAATGGACGACGGCTGGATTATGAATGACGGACTAGACGCTTGTAATCTGAACCGTTTATTCTAATCATCGTCGGGCAGGCCAGGATACCGTTGAGGCAACATATCCTCAGATAGTTTTTGCGCATTCTGAGTATCTATCAGTGCATGGATGAATACTTTCATCCGATGGAGGTGGTGGTCAGTTTAACCACGAAGAACGCAACATTGGTCATTATCTCCACTATCCACTTGGTGTTACAATTCAAGAAGACTTGTCCAATCAGGGGCCACCATTTGCATCTGTCATATTCGTTCCTGTCCGTTAGATGTATTCTTGTCCAATCAGAAGTCTTCATTTCAGAAAGTTCCATCTTCGGCCATGCTCGCTCTGAACCGTTTATTCTAATCACCGTTGGTCAAGCCAGGATACCGTTGAGGCAACATATCCTCAGATAGTTGTTTGCGCATTCTGAGAATCTATCAGTGCCTGGGTGAATACATTCATCCGATGGGTTGGTCGGTCAACTTGGTCACGAAGAACGTAACATTGGTTATCCTCTCCACTTTCCACTTGGTGTTGGGGCGTTGTTGTTGGGCCCATTCCAAGGGATCCACGTTGGCCAGGTTCTCCAGCATCGTCTCTAGCGACGCCCGGTTAATGATGGTAAACGGTTGGTCAAATACCCGGATGTTACTGCTCGGGTAAAAGTATCGGACTTGATCTGTCCCCTTATGCTGCAGCACATAACCAAACGCCAGATTTAATTTGAAGGACGTTGCTTGGTCATTGAAGATGGCTTCCACGTAGCTGCCTAGACGGGCGAGGTCGGTCAGTCGAAAATTGTAGATATCTTGAATAGGGCGATGACGGTGGAAACAGTGCCGTATCATGGACCAATAGCGCCGATAGATGTCACTCACTGGATGGGCGCCCTGTAAGAGATCGCTAGGAACATTTATGGGCTCGTCCAGAAAATGTTCGATGTTGTCAGGCGTATGACTCGAAACCGTAACGGTGGGGTCCGGCTGGATATCCAGGCCCTCCTGGACCGTGGTATAGGCAGGCTCTTCGTCATCGCATCACCAGTGGCGTTCGTCTCTCCGGGTTCATCTTCACTGGGTCTGACCTTCCGCGGCCCCTCTTTAGTGGAAAGCTGTCGCCCAAACCGTAGAGACGGGGCATGCATCAAACGTTGGTGCTGTCTAAACCGACTGGGTCGTTTGTAGAGTCGACCACAATCATTACATAGTACCGTCGCACCCGCGTGAAGTACCCTCTCATGACGCAGTAAATGATCCTC
>JAVTVY010040622.1:0-19275 GCA_036873755.1 Hanleya hanleyi | reverse complement strand
ATTTATTCGCTCGCAAGGTCACGTTTACCGGTAAGCGTTGGTCCACCACATCCGAAGCACAGGGAGACGACGTGATATCATCCGATATATCTGCTAGGAAGCCTGAACGCCACTGCACAAGAGGATTGGGCTGAGGTATATCTGTACGCCGCTGTACGTGGGGATTGGGATGGGCAACACAAGTTGTGTTTGTTACGATTTCTCCACATTATCTCACAAAGATGACCCTCTAAATTTCTTAGGTTCGTTCCATTGATTTTTTTGAATTGTTTCTTCGCGTGGGTCCATGCTCCTTCGATTTGATTTGTGTGCACGGTTATGACTTCTTTTGTTTCGGTGTTGACATAAAGCCGTTTAAAGCTCTCCTTATGAATGACTGTGAAATGGTTGTAGCCGACTTCATTCAGGCGCACATAGGCCAACCAACCGTCAGAATAAATGGTAGATCCCACTTCGGCGTGTCGCTGGATAACAGGGCCGATAACAGATAGTAAAGTTGGAGCATCTCGCTTCTCCACTGGGTATAGTACAATTCTGTTTGTTTCTCTCTCTACCATTCCGAAAACCCATATCTTGCAACCGGAGGGATTGCCGCGGTGATATTTGCATTTTTTGCCGAATAACGACTCGTCTATCTCGATTACCCCTTTAACTTTGTGTGGAGTGATGTTGTTGACGAAATATTCCTTGAACAGTTCTCTGATGAAAGACGCGCAGTCCACAGCTGTTTGGCCTGTTTTCTTGTAGTCCATTCCCGTTTCCTTTGCACATCTCAGAAGTGTAGAGCCGTCAATAAAGGTCTTGATAAATTGCATTAAGTCTTGAATGGGAAATTTTGACTGTCCCAAGAAGGAGTTGGTTCTCACAGACATTTCATGTCTCTTGGGTCCTGTACAGCGCCAGGAATACCCATCTATAGAAGAACTTCGTTTCATTAGTGTACAGGGTTTAGTACACTTCGTACACTGCATTTCTGATAGTAGAATGCCTTTCATTTGCAGCCATTTTAGAACTATAACTTGATCTCCCAAGAAGAGTTGATAGAAAGTCCACGGGTTGTTAAAGTCCTCGTCACTCTATATATACTCGTAAGATATTTCTGGTATAGGTATTTTACATGTTAAATAACCCAAAAGGGGGTATAACACGAGTATATATACTCGTGTTATACCCCCCTTTTCGGTAATTTAATGATGGTGAATGTTTCATACTGGGGGTATAACACGAGTATATATAGAGTGACGATGGTTGAAAACAACGATTGAACAGTCCACGGGTTGTTAAAGTCCTCGTCACTCTATATATACTCGTGTTATACCCCCCTGGTATAGGCATTTTACATGTTAAATAACCCAAAAGGGGGTATAACACGAGTATATATACTCGTCTTATACCCCCCTTTTCGGTAATTTAACATGTGAAATGCCTATACACTGCAAAAAGTGGTTACATGTTTAACATTTCATGAGATGCTTCATAATGCTACATGTTTCACCCGTTTTCCCATGAAAACATGTCTCAAAGACGTGAGAATACAGCTATTTGATGGTTGCGACATGTTTCAATCGCGTTGCCGTTTCACTATAATGACCCAAATAGCTGTTTGAAACATCAAAGCCGAAACACGTACAACCGAGTCGCAAAAGCGACATGTCTCAAGGAACACAGTATAAAAGACGGATAATGTTGTCTGGTGCATGGAAGTACTGGCTTCCAAAAAAAAAATTCTCGTCTTTAGCGATCCTGAATATATCTGTCGATATTGAGAATAAACAGACCGACTAATTTAACTGAATTACTTGCATCGTAATATAACTCTTCCAGGCCTAGGGTATTTGACTATCTTTGGCCTGCCAAGGCTTCGGAAGAGACGCCTCCTCCCCACTAAATATTTGTTCACTCCTTGATTCTGAAAGCCCCCAAAATATATCTTGGGGTCCGCTCTGCTGCAAAAATAGAAAAGAAGCAATCCTTGAACATTTTGTTTATTTGTGCCAGGTTCTCCGAAGTAAACTACATAGTACATTAGGGAAGAATTATCTGATGTGAAATAAAATAGCTCATGCACTCTTTTATCAAAAAAAAAAAAAAAAAAAAACTCGAAGAAAACGGTAAAACACCACATTTCTGGTCCCCCACATGATCGCCACTTTAAATGTGCCAATGATTCATACCAAAAAAATACAAAGCATGTGTCGCTATAAAAAATGAGTGACATTGATGGGGCATCATTGAGGATTCGCGTTGGAAGAAACAACAACTGTGTTCTTTGTGTGCCCAGATCTACATCCAGCATTTTAAATGTGTGTAGCGCATCACGATATTTTCTGGACAATACGATTGCTCTATATACGATTCGGCCACTGACACCAAATGACACCAAACCATGCAGGCATCTTCACATTTCAAGTTGAATACTACACTAATGTTTCGTCATTTATCTTGACCTATTGAATAGAGTGAATTGGTAAAAACTAAGAAACGCACGTGATGTCATATAGCCAATCAACACAGTGCAGAGAGGATTTTCTTTGATGTCAGCCTGTGACATTTCCAAATATGGCAAGTGGTGGTTGTATTGATGTTAATTTCTTTCGAATAGTCAATCAAAATTGAATTTTAAAGAGGTCATAAGATGCACTCCTCCTAATGTGGATCACGGAATATTTATAGAGCTATGACATCATCAAACTCATATTCTGATCAGATATTGTGTTTATATGTTCAGCCAAGGCAACACGTGTGGTGTTCGACTTGGATATGCGAAGATGAAACCAGGAGGAGAGATTATTTTTTATCTTTATGAAAATATTGAATATTGTTTGTGTGTAAAACAATTTTCCTCCTTCCTTCCTGACTGTGACCACTGTTGCGACAACTCGAGACGAGTCCAGGACTCCGTTATCTTATTAATCATCTGCGATCCGTATTCCATTTCCCGAAACGGAATGGAATTTCAACGATTCGGAGATATTTACCGCGAGCAGATGAATGAATGATTTTCAAGTTACAGACATTCATGTATCTAAGTTAACAAGTATGGTCAATATCTGTATGCAATTTAGTACCCCCTGTTGAGAGCTGCTTCCTGTGTGCTGGATTAGGCTGTGTCATGTCAACAGACCGATGTGGCAACTTGAGTAAATTATTATTTGGGTTAATATCTGAATGTAAATGTACCATGATTTGGTGTAAATCTGTGATCTAGTTCACCAAAACATGAGCACATTATTGTCATGAACAATCTGCACGCCATGATAAATGGGTTCACATCAGGAATTATGATGTATCGAACATATATCTGTCTGGAATGATCACATTCATTGTTAACCTGAGGAGCAAGCTTGTCTATTGTATATGTTCCTGTCTATCGTTATTGTTGGTTTACACCCGAGTTGGACTTCCATCGAAGATAAGAGAATAAAAACTGATGCAAGCTGAATTTAATAAACGATTCGTGTATTTCTGTTTCTTTTACAGGCGATCTGGCGATCTGATGAAACATGTAATGGGAGATAGACTATTCTGAATCACTTCCAAGTTTGAGACATGTTCGGACACGTTTCGGTTGCGACATGTCTCAAAAGTTGGGACAAAGTCATATTTGGGCTTAGACGTTTCATTTTGAAACATGTAGTCGGCCGTAACATGTTTCAGATTGACAGATGTACATACAACACATGTTTCACTCTGCAGTGTGTCACATGTTTCAAACGGACACATGTTTGACGACGACATGTCCATATTGAGACATGATTAACACATATGAGGATGACACGTGTTTCAAATTGAAACATGAAGCCGTTTCCAAATGAAATATGTATGTACCCACATGTCCCAAAAGTTGGGGCAAAATCATGTTTCATTTTGAGACGTTAAACATGTCGCCAATTTTTACAGTGTACCAGGGGGGTATAACACGAGTATATATATAGATGGACGATTATATGGCGAACCTTCATAGTTGTACAAAGGAGAAATGACAAGGGGAGACTACTATTTCACGGGTGACGTCACTTGTTTTATTGCCAGGAGAAAGTAGTCGATGAGGAAATTCAGGGGGGTAAAACACGATATAGCCGAGATTCTAGCATTAATTTAGGGCTCCTAACTCGGCAAATTGTTGACACTCGTTGCTCGAGTCTCCCGTTGAGCAGCACGGCGTCGAGTCAAAGTTTGAAGGGTCCGAGATTAACAACAACACCAACAACAACAACAACAGAGACGTCTCAAAGCCCCCATGAAGTCATTCAACAAAGAAGTCGTGGCTTGCTTCGTTCTTTTCACCTTGTAATTATCAATTTTAAAAAGCTGAAAAGTCCAACCGCCTCCAAAAAAGACACTGGTTCGACATCAAGTATCTCGATAACCGTCCACGAATAAGTTGACTGAACTATGCCACCATGGCATGCAAGCTAGCTGTCTACGAATTTTTCAACGAGGATAATGCTCTGGAAATAGCCGACACTCGCATTATCAGTAGATCGCGGGATGAGCTCAACAATGATTCCCGGGACTTCGAATCCATATGCGAGTTGAAATGGCCACAGCGCAATACAAGAGTTGTTCCAGCCAAAGTTTTGAGATTCAGTGGTAAGTACTGTAATAAATAAAATTATGTAATTCCGAGTGTTATTTATGTTAAATGTATCACTTGATATCTCATTTTTGTTTACCATATATTTGTTGTTGTTGTTTATCATATATTTGTAGAATGGCCACCTTGCTTTAATGCTGAGGAACAGGAAAACGTAATTGGGGGGGGGGCTGGCCCCTCCACTTTTTGGGGCCGCAGTGTTATAAGTCACTGTCCTATCTTAGATAGCTCCGGTTCGACATTTAACATGGCTGGTATAGAATTCAGTACCCGTTCCCCTTTTCAAATGTGCTCCATGGTTCCTGTAAACAATTCGATTCATAGCATAAGAGGGGGATAACATTAATGTTGTTAACATTAAGTTACATGTATGTGATATTTCACTATTTCAGACAAGCGTCCCGAGCTGAAGTCCATACTGGACAGACTTCTGGATGGAGAGAATATATCCGACATTAGGAAATCCCTTGGTAGGCTGGGAAGAGAACAGAGAGGCAAACGAACGATATCCACAAGACAATCCTCCAGTTCCGAAGATGAGGTAATTCTATAGCAAGTGAAAAATCAGCTCAAATTAAGTTAAGGATATGTAACTTTCCTTCAATGGATGTGTATTCGCCACAACACACCTCAGAAGAATTTCGATTGCGGAACTGGATAACTGTCTGTATGTTTGATTTTCTCCTTGTATTTCAGGGGCTGGGGGGGGGTCCTTATTTGAAAGTCCTTATTTGAAAAAATGCATTTGCCGAGGCCAAGGGTTCCCACACAAGAGGAAGTAACTCAAAATGTATATTGAGTAGATCAACTCCCTTGTCGTATCATGGCCGTGATAGTGTTAAAGTAATGTAAATCTCTAGTTTTCAACTCTTCCAATACAAAGGGAAGTAACAGTAGGTTTTACTCTCATAAATCATACTCATGTCATGGTTTCATTTAGAATATTTGTTTGGGGGCCTTTTGGAATATTTTCTTTGAAAAGAAGTGAAGCCAAATTACTCAAAATGTAGTGTATTTGAAAGAACTTGGAATATTTCAAAAGGAATAAAGAATTAATCGTTTATTTTTTGTGAAAGGCCTACATGGATTCCTGTTTTTGTTTGACTTTATCCTTCTTGTCGACCAAAACTGAAATACAACCTTCACCACTTACTGCCTCGTACATATTAGGTTTACAAATTCTTATGTTGATTCCTTTTCTTTTCCAGAGGTAATCCAGCAGTAACATCCCAGCAAGACGACATCTGATATCCATTATTACATGAGGGAGAAACTGAACAACTCGGCGAAGAATTTCATCAGGAAACAGAAAAAACTCAACAGTAGATATGTGATATGATACGGCTTATAGCATTGGACACACCGGTTCTCGTCAGATCACCAAAGTTAAGCAACGTTAAGCTCGGTCAATACTTGGATGGGTGACCGGGCGCTATACTGGCTGGACTGATTAATGTCCAGGGTAATGGGAACTGTGAGCACTCGCGTTCTGGCAGATGTAGGCACCGTCATGATATGACTGAAACAAGGTTGAAAACGACGTTAAACCCTACTTCTTTCTCTATCTACACCTAGTTAACATACTAGTATACGGAACCAAATTGACAGCTATATGCTATGTTTGCATGAGGTCTTATTAAACCTTTATAAATCACTTCAACTGCTTTAGTTTCTTGAGCATTCAGTCTCTTCAATTCATCTGATGTGAATGCAGATTTATTCCAGTACAATGCCAGACTTAATACCATGGTACGAACCACTATGTTTTTGGTCAATTTTATCATCGTTTTACCATGGTGTATGCAGTTTGTCACAGTACATGTACCATGTAAAGCCATTGAACCTGTAAAGCCATGGTACATGTACTGTGGTCATAGCACAGTACCATGGTAGAGCCATACTACATGTAGCATGGTAAAACCATGGTTCTATGGAAAAACTATGGTACTTGTGTTCGGTTTGTTCTTTTCTGTACAAGGGAAAGTAAGCTTGCTCAACAGTGAAACTTTGCACAGTAGCTAAACTTTCACACTGCATTGAATGCCCTTTATCTGTCCATACTGGAGATTTATATTGGTCATGTGAAAGGGACGGCAAGTTCACACTAGGCCGATGAGATCAAATGTGGCCGTGGCCTCTAGTTATACATGAGTGTCATAATGTCCTACAATGAAATATTACAGATTGCGTTTTATAATATATGTTCTTTGTCTATCAATCTTGTTTTGGTTTTTCATTCACCTCAATTGATACACCCTTTTCATTTGCTGATCGATTAGTTTTGATGCGGACAACACCAAATAACAGCGTTAACTAACACTGATAAATGGTGTTGAAGCGGGCTCAACACCGTTCTGCAGTGTTGACTGACAAGTGCAGATGCTGGTTCAACACCAATTAACAGTGTTAAATAACACCAATAAATGGTGTTGAAGCTGGATCAACACCCTTTTTTAGTGTTGACTGACAAGTGCTGATGCTGGCTCAACACCAATTAACAGTGTTATCTAACACCAATAAATGGTGTTGAAGCTGGCTCAACACCATTTTTCAGTGTTGACTGACAAGTGCTGATGCTGGCTCAACACCAATTCTTTGTCTATCAATCTTGTTTTGGTTTTTCATTCACCTCAATTGATACACCCTTTTCATTTGCTGATCGATTAGTTTTGATGCGGACAACACCAAATAACAGCGTTAACTAACACTGATAAATGGTGTTGAACCGGGCTCAACACCGTTCTGCAGTGTTGACTGACAAGTGCAGATGCTGGTTCAACACCAATTAACAGTGTTAAATAACACCAATAAATGGTGTTGAAGCTGGCTCAACACCCTTTTTTAGTGTTGACTGACAAGTGCTGATGCTGGCTCAACACCAATTAACAGTGTTAACTAACACCAATAAATGGTGTTGAAACCGGCTCAACACCATTTTTTAGTGTTGACCGACGAGTGCGGATGCTGACTCAACACCGAATAACAGTGTTAACTAACACCAAATAACGGTGTTAACTAACACCAATAAATGGTGTTGGGGCAATATGGTGTAGGCTCTAACTCAACACTGTTTTTTGGTGTTGAAGTCAACACCAATTCTTAGTGTTAATTAACACCATTTTTCTGACTGTGAACGACAACAAAATTCCATGCCAATTCTTTTCTGGGTTGAGGATAGGGCAGATTCTTCATGCACAACTGCGCCTTTCATGGAGCGATTTTAATGCGCATAAATTTAAAAGACTCGCCTGTGTGTAATTGCGGTTACCCTTATGAAGACAACGAGCATTTTCTTTTGCACTGTCCAAATTATAACATAAAAAGAAAGACTATGTTGTTAGAACTAGCACAATATCCTGGACTTACATACAAATCGCTCTTATTTGGTAATCCAGATCTTAATGACGAATCCAATGTAGAGATAGCGAACAGCGTACAAAAATTCTGTACAGAATCTGAAAGATTTAGAAAATTTGATTACGGTCAGCGTCAATGTTTGCCAATCACTCATGATTTGTCAGTAATGAGTATTTTTGTATTACTTCAGAGAGAAGATGTATGCATGAATTTTAAAATTATTTTCCAGTGCAAATGTTTTTCTAAAAAATAACCGTCTAACGGAATTGTTATCAAGAGCTGCGTATTTATTTATATATTCCTTTCTTTATTGCCACAACTGTTGTTTTAGTTCCATTTACCATCCGTCATCTTGTTTGTATTTATATGTAAATTCATCCACTGTCATCTGGAGAGGTGTTAGTATAGGCTTGTCCTGTTCACCAATCCATTACTGAAATAAAATATTGTTTAAACCAATATCAATTGTCGCATCTGACGCTTGCTACGTAACAAAACCAGTCCGCGCACGTGGTTATCATGATCAGCAAATCTAGCAATAATAATTCCCGTCCCTCCTAAAAAGAAAGGCAATGATCCTCGAAAAAAAAATCAGGATTTTGTTTCAAGTAGTCCAGGTGACGAATTGAAATGTGTGATCCGTTTAGGATTTTGGTATAAACGTCTAACCCTTTGGGTGGCTAAATTACATTGGGATAAATCCGGGTTGGAATACGAATGATTATAAGACGTAGTCTTGGTATCTCAGCCTCGCTTTTAGTGCAGCTGTTCATGTGAAAATTATGAAGTAACCACGCGGCACCTAGCATCGACACATAATAAGATATTTTATGTCATCTAGAAAGTGATCGTCTGATAGTATTCTTTATTTTGAGATTACACTTTCCTAGTATTGCACAGATTCTGGTGCTGAAAATTGTCCGAGTCCCAGCGGGATTCGAACCAGCAGCCACCAGGTTAAGGCACCCAACCAGCAGCACTATTTGTCGGCGATCTAAACCACTCGGCCAACGAGCCTCTTACAAGAATAGGAGGTAGCACACCGGTAGTCTTGAAAGCGAACATACAGTACCCATCTGATGATCGTAATGACACAGCTCTCATAACTGAATATATGAGAAAATATTTGGACATTTAGATAACAGTATTTATTATTTTGGGATTACACTTCTTATTATGGCACATCTTCTAGTGCAGGAAATTAGGCACACATCCCAAAGAAAGTTTAATTCCAAGATAACGAAAATACTGTTATACGATCACTTTCTAAATGACAAAAAATATCCGTCTTTGTCTTCACCTTCAATATGGAAGAGAGGATATACTCTTTTTCAAGGCTGGCACTTTTATTGAGGAAACAAAAAGAATGGATTAATCTAGGCCGCGGGCTCCAACTTGTTCAATTCATATCATCTGGTGGCTAACTCGCACGGACACTGATCATAGCCGACGACACCCTGCTAGTATGCCTTTTACTTTTGTACTTCGTTCTATCAAGCTATTGTAATACCGAATTCCAGCACTATAACCGGCAAGCTGCTCATCAAGTATATATGCCTACCGTTTTCTAAAAAGAACAATTGTTATATATGTATTTGCAACCGCAACGTTTCCTGACAAAGCAATTTGTTTTGGGAGACACACTAATGAGCTGCGCTCACTGTGCTCCAATTACTTTGTGTAATAAACGTTGTATAAACCAAGGCTGGACGTCGGCAAAGGTCCTTGAATACGAAAAATCCATGTATACGAACTGTAGGCTTTTGTCGTTAGGGGGAGTTTGATTGTTTGATTGGTGCCGTGGGGTTTGGTATAGGCGACAAAGACATAATTTTGAAATTTACTGTAGTCTCCACATCAGCCTGCCAATTTGGCCAGAAAAATCTGTACCCACAAGAAAGCGCGACGGTTCAGCGGCGTTAAATGTTTGGAGGCATATCGCATTGCTTGTTTCAAGCTGCGTTGTACATGCGATACCCCTCCTCTGATAGCATGCATACTTGTATCTGTATAGATGAAGCTCAAGGTTGCGAGAAATCTGCTAAATCAATGCTGGCATGAGATGTCAGAGATTCTTTTAATCTTGTTAAGGATAGCTGTCCCCTTAGAGGCTGTTTTTGCACCCCTGCGACAATTTGTCGTCTGTATCAATAAATATACAAGATAACCATAATAAACTGTATATTTTATGAAAGCGTACATCGTAGGGATTCCAACTATATGATTTGTATAACCGACGCTGCTACTGTGTAGAAAATATCCCAATTTGAAAAATTAAAATGAAAACAATAGCGTTCATTTTTCAATTGAAATTTCATGAAAACTGTTGGTCTTGTTTCAACTTTGATGGTATACCTTGATAGGAGACTATTCGAACTAGTAAATTTTACCTCTATTTTTTTTTTTTTTTTTTGCCTGGTTTTGTTTTTACAGCCATTTTACTAAAATAAATTGAAAAAATGTACTATTTTACGGTCGTTTGTCTTAAAAGCTGAATAATTACAAAACTAATCCGAACTTACAAAAAGTGAGATAGCGTTTAATAGATCTCCTTATAAGCAACAAGTATGCCAAATTTCAAAAGCGTAGCATGGATACTTTTCCAGAAATAAACGTTTAAATCTCGGATTTTGTACAAAAATTTTGGATTTTGTCCAGCTATACATCTGATCAATTAATCCAAATTTTTTGCTTGAATTCTATTGTCAAATACATTTTTAATCTGTCTAATGGGACCTACTCGAATTCCTGTTTATTCTGGATAACTATTACACTAAGTTTTTTTCATCAAAGCGGTTTAAAGTCCAATTTAAACTTAAAAACTTGCTAAAACTTGTTCAGCTGAGAATTGTTCACACCTGTGTAGATCACGGCGGGTGTCTGAGTGAAGTGTCACTGTTATAACTAGGAACAAAAATACGGATGCTTGCATGGTTTTGATCAGAAGGGGGTAGATTAATGTAAATAAGTTGGACTAATAGATAATTAGCTTACCATAATACTAATAATAATACTCAGAATATTTGGTGACCGAAGTAAAAATTTGTGCCAGTTAACATTTGGTAGGTTTCAAGATTGGGTGTGCAGCAAATCACAATTAAACGCAGCATTAAAAGGGTGGTGGAAAACGATGCCGGCGTACTAACAAGAAATCATGACCCCACAGACAAATATACTGACTGCAGATTTCTGAATCATAAGAACCAAAAGTGATCCCTGTGATGATTTGTATCCCAACCACTCTTTTATTGTAGCTGTTCATGTGAACATTTTGAATTGAGACCCCTAGCACCGGTTTGGGCGATATTAGATACAAATATTTCAGAGCTATAGTGTAACAGCACTGTCAAATCATTTGCTGGGAAATGATGAACTAAATGACCGCCAGATAGTAAAAAATCGGCCCCAGCGAGGGTGTATTTATTGAATGAAAGTTCGTATTTCCGAACAAATACCTGTGAGGTCTTAGCCTCGGGGACGAAACGCCCACCAGCAGATTCTCACCTAAAACAGACAACAATTGAACGCAACGTTAAAAGGGTGGTGGAAAACGATGCTTGGGTACTGACAAGAAGTCATATAACCCCATAGACAAATATACTGAGTGCATATTTCTAAAACATCACAAGAACCAAAAGTGATCCTGTGATTTGTATCCTAAGTTCCAAGTGTTGGATGTCCTCAAATATTTTGAAGTGAAGACCACACAAAATCAGCTTCATGAGACTCATGAAGGTAGCGTTCGTCTACCCACATTAGGAGTAGCTGTCTATTTTTTGCGACAGTGTTTACCATACGTAGATCTATGCAAAACCTATATAGTTAGTTAATAGCTGAAATTCTGCCTGAATCTATGTCTGTGGTTATTTATTGTTTATTCGCTGTTTCTGGAAAGGTCACATGCGCGGTCCGGAAATCATGTCTTTGAAATGACTGATAAATTACATAGGATGTCGCACATCCATATTACTCTAGCAGCTTATAGGTTGCACATCCCTTACTATTTATGTAGTAAATTGGCTTGAAACATGTCCAGAAAACTCTTTTCCCAATATTTCCTGACAACCAATAATTTATATTGTCAGAAAGCATGGCTTCTGGCTTCATACAGTCAACTGAGGTCATGTTACGTACCATTTTTCCGAACCACAGCTGGATAAAGATATGTCGTAGAATAAACACCACCATGACGATGGCAGGGGGTGTGTAATAAAACTTTCCTGAAATTTATTTTTTCATTTCCAAAGTGACCAAGACACTTTTAGGTTATGAAGACCAACTATTGTAGAGAGATAAACAAAAAGTATTACACCAATCAATTCACTTCCGGAATGAAAATGGTCCAATCGCTGTAGCCGGTCTTCAATGCTCCGGGATAACCCTCGGTACAAGAATCATTTGGTGATTGTAACCTATACCCAGCGCCAGAGGCTGGATGCGGACGATCGGTACTATATTTTGCATATTACGATAGTTGACAGTACACAGAAAAGACTACCTCTGAAAGAAGAAAGAAATGACGCCCTGAAAATTACCTCTCTCCACAAGATTGCAAAATCCATCAATACATTTAGTCTCGCATAACCTGACGTTCTTGCTTTCGAGATCGAGACTAAAACTGAGCTGGCGAAAAAACTATATAGCTAATTCCCGGTTTTCATTTACTGTGAAGACGTCATAATCATACACCCTATTACCACTTGTTTCATTCCTCATAGGCTGATCCTAGGCCTGTTGGTCTGTAATGTGTTCCTCTCCATGTGGATGAGTGCTGGGGTGGCTGTTATGATGATTCCCATCATGAGGACACTAGTATCCAATCTCACAGAAGCAGAGACCACACCAGGTACGCCAAGTTAATATACATCAGGCATGTCTTGGTGATACCCATACGCTTTCTTAATGATCGTGAAGGTAGGCTCAAATCGCAACAGGAAACTCATTCTCATTTGACACCTTGTCCATATTGCTCCAAATAGGCCTTGCTTTGATATCGCACTCAGGCGACTGAAACCACTTCGGCCCTGCATGTACGTCTTGTCAGGCTTGATCGATCGCACTAGTTTGACCCTTAACCTTATTCATATGGTTCAAAGCCGACCTTGTTCATATCGTACCATGTTAATGCACCATCGCAGCATATTTTGGCCTTTTCATGTAGGCATGTTCACACCGCACCAGGCGAGCATTGTTCATTCAGCACCAGATAGGCCTTATTGGCATTTCTTAAAGAAGGCCTCGTTAAAATCGCACTGTTCCTTGCTCATCACATCCTTTGACTTGTTTATTCTTCGCCATTTAATCTTGTTCATACCACCTCTACTAAGCGCTATTCATACCATATTAGTTGGGCCTTGTTCATGCTGCACCACTTAAGCCTTGGTCATACTGCACCAGATAGGCATTGTTCATTCCACGTCACCATGTGTACACTGCACCAGTTCAACTCTGCTCATACCACGTCGAATATTAGGTCTCTTTCGTGTTGCAACGCTTAGTCCATGTCCTTACTGATCTAGTTTCTTTGATAGGCATGCAGAATTCATACCACACGAGATAGTGCATGTTCATACGGCATCAGGTAGACCTTGCTCGAACTGCCCCAGTCAAGCCTCATTCAGATCGCGCCAGGTAGGCTAAGTATTGTTCATAGTCCAGAAAGTGGATCTTCTGCAGGCCAAAATTCGCACTATTTGAGGACTTCTTTTGGGCGATATAAGTTAACAAACATGATCATGGCGACCCTTTGTTGTTCACCTGTTCACCATCTTGAATTGGCCTTTGGAATGAGAACATGGAAACATGTATCCTAAAATTCATTTATTTCCTTTCTCTGAATGGTGGACCGAATTAATAAGTTTTAAACCAATTCATTTTCTCCAGAAGCTTTGAAGGACATTCAAATGGGATTTCAAATGCACGTTTCGAGTTCCGTAGCTGTTTTGTTCTTGGAATGATTGTATGAGTATGCAAAATGAGAAGATACATACCCGTGGAAATATTTTGGTGAAGATTAAACAAATACTTACGGTGGAAGAGCGGAGCCCATTGTCTGTTTTCAACCGCTCAGAATATGAAACGTACATGTAGTTTTAATCCATTGCGGAGTGCGAATAAACCAGTGTGACCATCATTTATTTTTCCCTCTCTACAATTTCAACTTTCATGTATATCACTTTCGTATTTCTCTTGTCTACCAAAGTGAGACAACTCAATGTGACGTATGTTTGTCGCAATAAAAGGTTGAGGGGTTATCAAACTGACCTATCTGACATACCTCTAAATATTAATATACTCATCAACTCTCCTCATTGCGCCAGTTAAGCCCTGTTCATACCGCCTCATGTTAGACATTGTTATACCATATTGGATAAGCCTTGTTCATATTGCACCAGTTTTGAATAAGATGCTTTAGTGGTGGGGAAAACGCCGGCGTACTGGAAATAATTCAAGTCATATCACAAACAAATATTCAGACTGCATCTATCCCAACGACATCGAAGGATCAAGAATGATTCGGATGATGTTCTGTTCTCATTCATGCTTTTATTGTAGCTGTTCATGTGGACACCTTGACTGGAATGACCACATGGATCCTATTATCGGTTTAAGCGGAACTAGGTACAAATATCGAATAGCAAATGGTGTAATGTGCGGTATGAACAAAATTTCATATCGTACCTGATATGCCTTGGTCGCACTGCAACGACGATGCTGATGTTGTAGCCATATGCCTTTCAGTCTCTTGTTGCATGCGCCGTCTCATCAATTGAAGAGCTAATACGGTTTTGCTATGCGATGCCACTACTGGAAAGCCATCACCCAGAAAATGATGAAAGCGTTGACCGATCAAAACTTGTAAAGAAACGCGTCCGTTTGAAAACTATTGGTTCATATTCATTAGGCTGACTCATTTTTTCAACTACAGGAGGTTTCTAGGCTAGGTGCAATGACATTTTTCTGTTCTCTTACCCCATTGCATAAAATCAATCACATTGTTTCCTCCTGTTTGCGTCCGTATTGCGATGTTCCATTCACTAAATTCCATGTCCTTGAAACATCTGGCTGCTTATGCTATAAACTAGCTTTGTTTAAATTTCTGTCCTTATTTCTATCAATCACAGAAATGCTGCATGGGATTTTCACATGTAATAAAAGACTTACCGTAAGTAGCTATGTACTAATCTTGCAGAACGGTATTTCGCAGTTCGGCGGGACAAGGGGTATTTCGCAGAGCGCTGTTTGGCAATTTTAGTTTTGGACTGATCACATTTGATGGACTTTAAAAGCCCGTTCCTTCTCATTCACCAAACGCTATATAGACGATCTTCTCGCTGTGGATAATCGCTATATAACTGACGCAGTGAAGGATATATATCCACCTTCACTGGATTTGAAGGAAACTACATATAGCCCTACAGGCACATCAGATTTAGATCTATATCTCTATAAAAATGAAGCGGGCATTCTCTCTGTTTTATGACAAAAATGATGATCACAATTTCGACATCGTAAACTATCCCTTTCTGGACAGTAATATTCCAGTGGGACCTGCATATGGCGTATACATATCTCGCCTAGTAGCATTTGCTAGATCCTGTGTTAAATGTGACGATTTTAATCAATGTCACAAAACATTGTTGCAGAAACTCATAAAACAGGGCTATTCCACCAAGCGCCTCCACTCAAAGTTTCTCAAATTTGGCGATACATATCGCATGCTGATAGCAAAATATGAACGTAGCGTGCAAGACCTATGGCGCTACGTTTCGTAACTTGTGTCTAATTCCGCTTAACCCGGGGCTAGGGGCCGTATGAACCCATGTACTTCAAGATCCTCGTGGTGCTCATATGAACAGTTACAATCAAAGCGTGACTGAGATACATCATTCTCTAGATGACGACTTTACAACGAATATTATGGATTAAGAATACTGATCAGCGATACGGATTTGATATTTTTGGAACATCATGATGTCTTGTCGGCATCACTGAAAACTGTTGACCGCTTCTCTCTTGCAGGAAACTAGCCTATGTTTATGTATACTATGATTGTCTTTTTGAATTTGGTGCTAATACTGTTATATGGAATATGGAATAGGTCTTTGGATTATAGACGCGGATATTCTTTAATGGATGACGGCTGAATTATGAATGACGGGCTAGACGCTTGTAATTTCCCTAAATGCTGAGAAAGCCTTTCTATGTTGAGGGGAAGATTTTTGTAGTTGAATATCCCATGCCGGGGAAAAGTTTCAAATCAGAGAATAAAATTTAAATCGACGATAAACCTCTGAAGCCACTAGATTAGTGTCCTGTATGTCGGCACCTCTTCCCACTTCCCTTATATGTGTTGTAATTCAATCAGGATAGTGACCTCCATTTCTGTCTTTGATTTCAGATGTTGTAGTCGATATAGCAGATGTTGTAATTGCGGATGATGAAGACGGGTATGAAGAATTGGACAAAATAAAAGAAAATGGAAAAGTAGACACTTCTAGTATCGACGAGGAAGCGGCTACGGTAAACAAGGACAACTCTTCATTACGGTAGGGTGTGTTTAAACCATATTATGCATAAATCCTCCAGGGATACTTATGTCTTGCACAAGTATCACAATAGTTCTGAAAAAATAACCAAAGTTATTTTATCTTTGTCTCCTAAACATTACGTTTCTGGGGTTCACATATGGATATTAAAATATCGTTATGAATATAGTTTAGATATTCGAGTTGTGGATTTACATATTTCGAGATTAAATAGATAAAGGTCAGTCATAAAATGAGACAGTTTCATGTTAATGTACCGAAACCCTGAATGCTTCCTATTTTCTCCTGTCTACGGTTTTAATTGCAGATATCATGTCTTTATTGTTATTCACATTCAGTTGTTTTGTTTGTTTCAGCTCCGAGGCTGACTGAGAAGCCGCTCAGTTGTATAAGGCCCTGAGTCTCTGTATAGCATATGGAACCACACTTGGCGCAAACGCTACCTTGACCGGAGGTCCTGCAAATCTTGTCATGCAAGGTCTCGTCGACGTGTGCGTCCAAATTGTACTCTTTTTTTTGCCATCTCGGCCATACTCTCTAGCATCTTTCTGTCACCATTTATACCCGGTATAAACTTCTTTATAGCATTTGAACCCTCTCCTGTTTGGTGGTTATTCTCAAATCTATATTGATCTAATGGCTATTCATTTTCTCTTCCAACCAATATCTCTCCGGTACAAGGGTTACTCAAATTCTGTTGGTTACAGTTGGGGATAAGAAATTTCTAGCATTTGTCCTCGGCAGTTCTCAGGATAGATGGCACCAAACTTCGAGAGCTTCAGATGAACTTATCAGGTTGATGACTTGATGCAAGGTTTAACGGCTCCTGTTGGATATCACCTGGGAACCTGGCTATCGTAGGCGAATTTAATCTTTATCGTATAATCCGCTTAACCTGGGGCTAGGGACCCATGACCCCATGTACTTAAAGATACTCGTGGTTTTCATATGAACAATCACAATCAAAGCGTGACTGAGATACATCATTCTCTAGATAACGACTTTACTACGAAAATCATATGGATTAAGAATGATTAGCGATACGGAGTTGATATTTTTGGCTTCTCTCTTCTCTCTTGCAGCGAACTAGCCAATGTTTCTAAATACTAGAATTGCTGTTTTTGTTCTGTTTTTGAATTTGGTGTAAATGCTGTTATATGGAATAGGCCTTTGGATTATGAACGCTGAAATTCTTTAATGAGCTTGAATGGACGAGGGCTGAATCAATGACGGACTAGACTCCTGTATTTATGACCGACACATGCTCATATAGTAGAATATGAGTGAGATAAAAGACATTTAGTATATTATTAAAAATAAGCGAAATAGAAGCCAAACTCAAAAATTGGAGACTTCCTGTTTAGCTGATATCGTGCACCCACTCCGCTCCGTTTGTAAAGAATATCTCTGGTTTACTGATAATCAATGACAGATCAGCTGCGCACCAGGTTCTCATGTGGTTCCTCAGTCGAAGGATGTTAAACTGACATCGAGATGTTAGGCTTCTGACAAAGAGAAAATGAACCCGGTGTATTTTGCAGGTTTTTCCGGAAGTACGGTCTGGATTCTGGAGTAACGTTTGTGAGTTGGTTCGTGTTTTGTTTTCCGATGGTGGTCGTCATCACCATACTTACCTGGCTCTGGTTTGTTATCTTCTTCCTGAGATGTAGGTAAGAACAGACATGATAATACTTGGCCGAGTTAATGATGAATAGCAAGTCACTGATGATTGGCAAGTGAATGATGATTGAAAAGTAAATGATGATTGACGAGTAAGCGATGATGAGTAAATGGGTGATTGGCAAGTAAATGATGATTGACGAGTAAATGGGTGATTAGCAAGTAAATGATGATTGACGAGTAAGTGATGATTGACGAGTAAATGCAATTATATACCCAGCTAGCAAGTAGACGTCAGACCAACGTTGGGTAAACGTCAGCGTCACCGATGGCGCAACGTTGGCTGGTGACGTTAACCCAACGTAATTTTGTCCGGTGGCCCAACGTTGGCCCAATGTAGGCAATCCGATGATGATCCAGCGTTGGACCAACGTCAATAAAAAGACGTTGGGCAACGTTGGCTGGTGACGTTGACCCAATGTAATTTTGTCCAGTGGCTCCACGTTGGCCCAATGTTGGCAATCCGATGATGGTCCAACGTTGGAACGACTTCAATAAAAAGACGTTGGGCACTAGGTGGCAAATGGCGTTGACCCAACGTCACTTTAAACGTCACTTTAGCGATATAGAGAGATCGAAATTCCATGCCCAATACTGTTGTAAATTTAAGAAATAATGTTTTTATAGGCGTGCTAAATCGTTATTTCATGCACGGTTAGTGTGGGAAGGTTTATATTTTAGGGCAAGGTTGAAGCCCACGCTCTAAAAACTTTCCTACCCTAACCATGCGTAAAATAACGATTTTGCATGCCTATGAAAACATTATTTCTTTAGTTTACAACAGTAATGGGCATGAAATTTCAATCTCTCTATATCGCTAAAGTGACGTTTAAAGTGACAGGTGAACATCACTTGTTGAAAAACTTCGAATTATTGCAAATATTTACAAACATAATATTTTTGGTTCGAACAACTTTATTTTTACAAGTTAACAAGATTCGAGCACAGGTATAAGAATTAAAATCACAATCCGCATTCATATGTTATTATAGCAAAAACAAAACAATACTTCCCTATTCATATTTTCGTCATAAGTTAACTTGGCTTTTGGACTCACAATTATTCATAACTTGGAACATGATAAAATCCATT
>JAVTVY010040621.1:0-18876 GCA_036873755.1 Hanleya hanleyi | reverse complement strand
CACTCAACCCATTAGATGCCTCTTCACCTAAGCTTCACTTTGATACCTCACTCGACCCCATCGGACCATTTTATCTAGGGACTACTTTTTCTCCGCGGAAACTTTTTCCCGAGACCGAATCACCGCCAAAACCACGGCCAAACCGCATCACCGCGCATGAATACATTTTTTTTTTTTGCCGGAACTTTTTTTTTTTGTCAGTCAGACCGCCATTTTGAACCCACCCACTCATCACCCAGGTCAATCAGTGCACGGGGTGAGTGGGTGGGTTCAAAATGGCGGACAAGTTGTCTGTGTAAAATATGGTGCCGCCATTTTGAACCCACCCACTCACTATAGGCCACGCCCCCTCATCACGCATGTGCAACGCCCCAACCGCCCCCAATTGTGACGTCAAAACAGGTTCTGCGCATGCGCAGTGAGGCGCTATTCCGCTGATTTACACCTTGTATACTACTCAGATACACTGAGGCTGCAAATAATTTGCCAGATCAACCTAACACAATCGTTAGATCTCACATTCAGTGGATAACTGTCGTCCAAATTGTGTTTTCCTCCTCCTAAATATGCATACTGTATACCGTAAGTCGAGTAAGGATGCACCTGTACATACAAACGCTTCGGACTGTTTACCATAAGCATGGACTATAACTCTAGCCATCCTCTAACTGTGTTTTAATGTTATGAGTATACGACTGACCATATGAAGTCATTGGAGAATGTACACATGTTCAAATGCTACTTAAGACTATAATGTAGATACATGTATAGTATCTCACCACTGTTAAGCACTAGTATCAGATCCATCAAACAGTAAATAACCATCGTCCTTAAATAATTGTTCCATCTTTATATTTGAAAAGAGCGAGTCAGTAGGATTTAACGTCGCTTACAACAATATTCCAATCCTATCACGACGGTGACAGCATTCTTGATTGTACGGTTGTATAGTCCTACCTCAGAATTCCTACTCTTCTTCGAGAAAAATTGGGCGAAATCTATTTTATTTCACAACAGACTATTTACTAATTCACCATGTAGATTCTGCAATGAAAAATAAATTACCAAAAATTCAACCAAAAAAATGTCTGTTTTGAAGATGACGCCATTGTGACGTCATTAAGGCGATTGTCCTGGATTTCTGGTAGACCTCGATCGAAGGGTATAGTGTGGTAAAATAATTAGGGTGGGCCGAAATGACCCCTCTCGAGGCCTGGACAGGTCCCAAAAAGCACAGACCAGATAGGGCTGATAGATTATGGAAAATGGCAAAAAGGATAATCTTATCCATATACAGTTTAAAAATCAGGAGAATTTAACACCACTATATGCCTTAATAGATTATGGAACATGGCAAAAAGGATAATCTTATCCATATACAGTTTTAAAATCAGAAGAATTTAACACCACTTTATGCCTCAATAGATATGGAAAATGGTAAAAAGGATAATCTTATCCATATACAGTTTAAGGTTACTGTTGCCGGTCCCAGTTACCGTGCTTATTAACTTATTACTTATTAAACTTATAGATTTGACTGTGCACTTTAATATAAGACGAAAACGTTTTTTTTTACATTCTGAAGCTTTGACCGGCAACACTAACCTTAAACCACTTGAAACCAATATCCGTTTTTATCCCGAGAAAAGAAACAATTTATCACATCATATACTACTTTGCTGAAAGCAATGTCCCTTGGCATGAAATTGAATTGTATTTACTAAATGTCATCAAATGAGTTCAACTTCCCATTAGTATTACATGTACCTCCCCTTCCAGTTGATAAAATATATATGCTCTTCAGGTATTTTATATGGACTGAACTATCATCTTCATTACATGGTCGATATACTAGGAGTAGCCTATCATCTATTTTGCACATTAGGCACGCATGAGCCGCGATGCAGTACATGAACCAGACATTGAATTTAATTGATTTCAGAAACGAAATCCCTTAAAGTTATCGGCGATCCTAGTCAACTAGGGCTGATCAAACATTTGCATATTGCAATGTTTCATGTGGCGAGAAGGCCAGACGAGACAATGTGAGACAATAAATGCAACACCTTCTCCGGATCCATACGGTATACATGTACATGGTCTGTATCCACATTTCATGTAGCATGCAGTCTCACACGCTCATAAAGAATAGCATTTAATTGCATGGTTGTTGTGTTATATACTACCCACAATCTCGCGTACTTTCCAGGATTATATATCAATGCGATCGTTCCGTATGTGCCTTTCACCAAGACACTCATTGCAATGAACAGCAGAATACTGCCGGACGAATCACTGTTGCGATGGAATGAACTTTCGCAATTCTTTGTTTTATAGACTTTATTTTAACCTATAACCTGACCCTTGTTTAATCCGAAGTTGATATATCCGTATTGTTGCAATTTTCTTAGCAAATCGATTATCGTCGTGCATGTGGCTGTATCCCACCTACAAACTTATGTTTCTGTCCTGTGTCTGTATCCCACCTTACAAACTTATGTTTCTGTCATGTGGCTGTATCCCACCTTACAAACTTATGTTTCTGTCATGTGGCTCTATCCCACCTTACAAACTTATGTTTCTGTCATGTGTCTGTATCCCACCTTACAAACTTATGTTTCTGTCATGTGTCTGTATCCCACCTTACAAACTTATGTTTCTGTCATGTTCCTGTATCCCACCTTACAAACTTGTGTTTCTGTCATGTGTCTGTATCCCACCTTACAAACTTATGTTTCTGTCATGTGGCTGTATCCCACCTTACAAACTTATGTTTCTGTGATGTGTCTGTATCCCACCTTACAAACTTATGTTTCTGTCATGTGTCTGTATCCCACCTTACAAACTTATGTTTCTGTCCTGTGGCTGTATTCCACCTTACAAACTTATGTTTCTGTCATGTGTCTGTATCCCA
This sequence comes from Hanleya hanleyi, assembly GCA_036873755.1. Lineage (NCBI taxonomy): Eukaryota > Metazoa > Mollusca > Polyplacophora > Lepidopleurida > Hanleyidae > Hanleya > Hanleya hanleyi. The sequence goes on along the minus strand of JAVTVY010040621.1, from coordinate 15,962 downwards.
CCTTACAAACTTATGTTTCTGTCATGTGGCTGTATCCCACCTTACAAACTTATGTTTCTGTCATGTGTCTGCATCCCACCTTACAAACTTATGTTTCTGTCACGTGGCTGTATCCCACGGTTACAAACTTGTGTTTCTGTCATGTGTCTGTATCCCACCTTACAAACTTATGTTTCTGTCATGTGGCTGTATCCCACCTTACAAACTTATGTTTCTGTCATGTGTCTGTATCCCACCTTACAAACTTATGTTTCTGTCATGTGGCTGTATCCCACCTTACAAACTTATGTTTCTGTCATGTGGCTGTATCCCACCTTACAAACTTATGTTTCTGTCATGTGGCTGTATCCCACCTTACAAACTTATGTTTCTGTCATGTGGCTGAATCCCACCTTACAAACTTATGTTTCTGTCATGTGGCTGTATCCCAGCTTACAAACTTATGTTTCTGTCATGTGTCTGTATCCCACCTTACAAACTTATGTTTCTGTCATGTGGCTGTATCCCACCTTACAAACTTATGTTTCTGTCATGTGTCTGTATCCCACCTTACAAACTTATGTTTCTGTCATGTGGCTGTATCCCACCTTACAAACTTCTGCTTCTGTCATGTGGCTGTATCCCACCTTACAAACTTATGTTTCTGTCATGTGGCTGTATCCCACCTTACAAACTTATGTGTCTGTCATGTGGCTGTATCCCAGCTTACAAACTTATGTTTCTGTCATGTGTCTGTATCCCACCTTACAAAGTTATGTTTCTGTCATGTGGCTGTATCCCACCTTACAAACTTCTGCTTCTGTCATGTGTCTGTATCCCACCTTACACACTTATGTTTCTGTCATGTGGCTGTATCCCAGCTTACAAACTTATGTTTCTGTCATGTGTCTGTATCCCACCTTACAAACTTATGATTCTGTCATGTGGCTGTATCCCACCTTACAAACTTATGTTTCTGTCATGTGTCTGTATCCCACCTTACAAACTTATGTTTCTGTCATGTGGCTGTATCCCACCTTACAAACTTATGTTTCTCTCATGTGGCTGTATCCCACCTTACAAACTTATGTTTATGTCATGTGGCTGTATCCCACCTTACAAACTTATGTTTCTGTCATGTGGCTGTATCCCAGCTTACAAACTTATGTTTCTGTCATGTGTCTGTATCCCACCTTACAAAGTTATGTTTCTGTCATGTGGCTGTATCCCACCTTACAAACTTCTGCTTCTGTTATGTGTCTGTATCCCACCTTACACACTTATGTTTCTGTCATGTGGCTGTATCCCAGCTTACAAACTTATGTTTCTGTCATGTGTCTGTATCCCACCTTACAAACTTATGTTTCTGTCATGTGGCTGTATCCCACCTTACAAACTTATGTTTCTGTCATGTGTCTGTATCCCACCTTACAAACTTATGTTTCTGTCATGTGGCTGTATCCCACCTTACAAACTTCTGCTTCTGTCATGTGTCTGTATCCCACCTTACACACTTATGTTTCTGTCATGTGGCTGTATCCCACCTTACAAACTTATGTTTCTCTCATGTGGCTGTATCCCACCTTACAAACTTATGTTTCTGTCATGTGGCTGTATCCCACCTTACAAACTTATGTTTTTGTCATGTGGCTGTATCCCACCTTACAAACTTATGTTTCTGTCATGTGTCTGTATCCCACCTTACAAAGTTATGTTTCTGTCATGTGGCTGTATCCCACCTTACAAACTTCTGCTTCTGTCATGTGTCTGTATCCCACCTTACACACTTATGTTTCTCTCATGTGGCTGTATCCCCATTACCAGGGAAGGTTTCCGTCATACATGTAGTCTTAAACGGGCAGTTGTCCACTGTTCCCTTGGCTATCTCTCTCTTCAGAGCAATAGACTCCTGGCCTTCACTGGAATATCCCAGCCACTCATGTTGAGGTATTTAATCCACTCCAAAGCATGTGTAATTGCTGAGAGTCACTTGGGCTCATACGTATTGCATGCTAAGATATGATTTAAACAAAGTCATGCCGGGCAATATACATTCTAATTCGGTACAGGAGTATAGTGCCTGGACATGTCCCAAAAATCCCAGGCCAGATAGGGTTAAAATGGTTGATTATTATAGAGAAATTACCTTTATTCACAAGTTATCAAAGAGTGACTTCGGGTCTAATGAGATTTTATACCTTTATTTGTAGGGTTCCTCTGTGGAAATTGTTGAGAGTTCGTATATATATCTCTTGTCCGTGAATAAATAAGAACTGAACAAATGACTGGCATCTCAATTGGAAAAAAAAGTTTATAGTGGAAAAGTTCAGAAAAATTCTACCCCCCCCCCCCCATCCCCACGTGTTAATGTTTCTTCGTCCAAATTGGCAATATTTGATTGGATTGGGGCACATTATTCGTTTCTCGGAGACGGTTGAAAGAGGTGTTTGAGCCCGATATCGCCAATCTGTTGCTTTGTTCACTGATCGATCTCAATCTTTTTCTAGCTAGCTCTACTGGTAAGCATTGGTGGTGATGAATAATTTACTTTCCCTGGATTTATCAACAACTTAAGGTAAGTGACAAGACAAACATTTCATTCTCTGCTATGTTTGCTTTCTGTTTCTTTCTATATTTCCTTTTTCTCTTTTTTCCCCCTTTTTTGTGGGCTGTCAAAATTTAGGCCCCCTTTGGGCTAGGCCCCCCCCCCCTTTGTTCACGCCCTTGCATCACTTTGAACATCGAAATACGTGCAAAAGAGAGAAGCCATCTGAATGTCCCGTGTGTAAAACGTATACAGTACAAGGCAGAAATATCTTCATCATAAACCCGAGTTAAAAAATTCATTTTCGCGACTACAATTTATTAATCTCGATCGAAAAATGCGCCTCAATCGCGCAAAAACAAAAGCATAATCGCGACTGAGACGCGTCGACCGTTCGCCGTAACTGTAATTATGAAGGGCCGTTCGCGCCATAATTCGTCAAAAGCTTACCCGTTAAACACAAGAACGACGCGCTAAATTTTACAACGTAAACTTGATAACCAACCAATCATGATTCTGTATTTCTACCGCCAGTATTCAAACTAGTTCATCTTACGCGTTAGGTAAGGACACCCATTTTTAACGTGTAACTTTAGACACAACGCAATTTACGTTCAACTGTCCGACGTGTAGCTTCAACTTCCCGTAATGTTCCTGTAGGTCGTCACAACCTTACGATACATGGGCCGTTCACGCCATAAATCGCCAACAATTTACGCGTCACACAATTAACGACGTGGTAAATTTTACAACGTAAACTTGATGACCAACCAATGATAATTCTGTATTCTTACCGCCAATATTCAAAGTAGTTTATTTTACGCGTGAAATAAGAAATCCACCTTTAACGTGTAACTTTAGACACAACGTAATTTACGTTCAACTTGATGACGCGTGACTTCAAGTCCACATGATCTCTAACGCGTAACTTCAAACACAACGCAATCTAAGTGAGCTTTAGACGTTTCCGGGTTGTACTAGCCAATCCTGTCCTCTCGCGGGAATTTAATCTGTTCTCATTTTGACGTTTGTCATGTACCGGAAATGTTATCTCGACGTTTCCGGTATTCAAAACCAATCATTCCCTCCGCGGGAATTTTAAATCGTTCTTGTTTTACGCCCTGTCTTTATCCAAACAGATTTCTACCAGTGAAAACGAGCTCTACCCGAAATGAAACTATCTCTACCGGTTCGTGGAGCGATAAATTGTTAGATGTCCGAAAATCGCATGCCCGTTCAAGGTTAAATAATCGATCAAGCACCGACAAGTTCTGTAAACTCCATAGATTAGCGTACCCCCAAGAGTATCTAGATTTATAGCACTTACAAGCTAAAGCTTGATGTCTTTTTATTATTTATAATTTGGGACACGGGATTGCTATGCCGATTAGGAATATCGACTTCGGGCATATCTGACTGCACATCGGCTGTGTTTGTCGCTTTAATTATAGCTTATTGCCCAAGGAACTAAAATAATTAAGCCTCAAAGTCGTCCTGTTTGCTTGAGAAAAGAATTTTAATCAAAATCAATATTCATTTTACAACGATCTCTACCATGAGTTTGTGATATGCGTGTTTTCATGTGCTGAAGTTGACAACGATCTCTATCAGCGCTAGTGTTGCGGAAGGCCTACTCTGAGAGTAAGCTAAAGCCAATGGGTCTACAAGGAAATATCAATAAGGACAAAATCATATACCAGGTTAGGGCGATCCCGCTTTCTAAAATGGAAGTAAAAGGGGTCCTTTTTGCTCAATAAATGAGTTTTTATAATGAATTCAGTAAAATCCACTTGAAGCGCAAACAGGCATATATCCCCATCAAATGGTAGCAAAAACCGAAATTGTCACCTGTCTAATTTGCAGAATAATAGGCCAAACATTTGTCACACTATTGAAACAACATTGACTAGTTCTTCAAGTGACAAATTAATTATAGGACATGGAGCAATATATAGATTGATGCGCCTGGAGTTTTGGAACATTGGTTAACAAGGAATCAAAAGCTATTGAGCAAAAACGGCCTTTTTTACCTTGATTTTAAACAGAGGGATCTTACCAACCTGATTACCTTGAAGGGGGGGGGGGGGGCAGAGAACAATGTGCTATCAACGCGCTGATGCTTTTGACAAAAAGATACATTACATAATGGTTGATTTCCCTGTAATGACGCTTTCAATGTCCTGTCTCGCCTTTCCAATGAGAGATGTTATCAGGGGAGTTAATGACGTCGCAAATCTCAGAAAACTATGGAGATAGGGACACTCAAAGCTTTTTACATAAAAAACAGTAGATCGAAGACCCACACTTTTCATTTGTTGATAAAAAGATCACATGAAGAGGAAACAGTTTTTTAAATATCAGCATAGCTCACAGGATGGTTTCTGAGTTTGAAGATGGTTTTATAGTCTGAAAATGCAATTTTCAACGTCAAACAGTTTGATTAAATATAAATTCATATAGAATTTATTATCAACTTTTCGTTGTTTCTAAGATATAACGCTTCTCCCAACACTTTCTGAGAGTGTTACAAATATAACACGTTATATGATTGTGTCACTCCTCGTGGACATTTATAATGCTAAATACAGCACTTTCATTATAAGAGTGTTGAGATAGGAACCACCATAAAAAAAAGTCAGTATCAAATTGTCATGCCAATTGCGCATATTGCAACACCGACTGCCTTCATTTTGATTTTTCACGGGAGTAAGAGCAACTTCATGGATTGAGGTGATCGTGGGTTCGATTCTCGTTGAGGGTTCAATTATTCTTTCTCTGTTGTGGGAAACTAAATTTGTCATTACTCTGCTATAAAATCCGTTGCCTGAAACGTCAGTTGAGAGTATTAATAATGAAATTTGTACACTTGTGTGTGAAGATGAACAGTTATAACTTGTTGAGTGGTAGGTGGCTTGCGCAATTCACCAAGCTCTCAATTACAAGGCCAAACTCATCTTTGGCGCGTGTGTGCAATTTGGCATCAGACAAATCCGCCTGTTCAAGGCCTGTTCATATGCTTTGTAGTTCTTTGTACAACACTTCCAATGCACACCCTGTAGAGATAGTTGTCGGGAATTGGTAGAGATCGTTGTAATGATAATTTTCGAAAAGGGCATTAAGCACACATATTCTAAAATAACATGAATTCCAGTGTGACGAAATCACGGTTTTGAAGGTACTTTAAAAGTTTGAAGCGCTCTTTACTGAAATTGTACTCTCTTAAAGCCGACTTTCTATGTCTTAATGCCTAGTTACTGCTGTCAAGTTTCAAATAATTATAAAGTATAATATCCTCCGAAATATTGCAGATTTCTCGTTATATAATCTTTGGAAATGTTTTGACTAGTGTCGCTTGTCTAATTTTTTTTCTGCTCTGTTTCGATCTGATTTTTCTTTTATGACATCTATTAACATACAGCGCCCAAGGATGATAACATTTTGTTCCTCGTGAGAAAAGAGTGACTGAGTCATCACAGGAGTTACATCTAGTCCGTGACGGAATCACAAAAAATCGTGACGGAATCACGAGTGCGCATTTTAAATATTCTCCGTAAAAGAGCTTTATTAATTACACATTTCCCCCCAAAAAGTATACCTAGGATGGATTTATCACTTCTAATTATAAAATTAAGACTCTGAACTCTTGTTTTGTCCAGTGTATACAGTTTATGTCAAAAGCATATCTTTTCTACAGATGTTTTAAAAATACAACTTTTCTTCAGCGAATAGAACAAACATCATGCTAATATCTGGTCTACAAAAAAATGAGAGATGAATTTTGTGCGACATTTAGTCGTATATGTGAAATTTGACTTGAATTTGACAATATTTCATTAGAAAATATCCCCTTTCTATCCGGATTTCAAGTAAAGACATTAAACACAGGACAATTCCATTACATTCTCAATGCTAAATCGTCGATGGGGCGATCGGTGTTCCTGATTATGGAATAATAATTTTGAAACAAGAACGAAATATATATCCTCGTACATTTAGGCGTACGCTGCGCTATATCATTCTTAGTTTCACTCTGGTCTTTCTGGCAAAATAAGCTAAAATTGGTACATACCACTGCTCATAAACCCGTAATATTAGCTCGTGAAGACCTTGTACAGCCTAGAGATCGTTTGCACTGGTGGAGACCTGTTTGCATAACGACCGTGAAGATGGTGTGAAGTGAGCGATAACCTGATTGGTTGAAACTACAACGTAAACAGAGCAGTCACAATGTTTCCGGTGTCGGGCTAGGACGTAAAATAAGAACGATTTAAAATTCCCGCGGAGGGAATGATTGGTTATGAATACCGGAAACGTCGAGATAACATTTCCGGTACATGACAAATGTAAAGATGAGAACAGTTGAAATTCCCCGCGAGATGAGAGGATCGTCTAAAGTTCACTAAGATTGCGTTGTGTTTGAAATTACGCGTTAGAGATCATGCGGACTTGAAGTCACGCGTCATCAAGTTGAACGTAAATTACGTTGTGTCTAAAGTTACACGTTAAAGGTGGATTTTGAGGAGCCGTAAAAGGGACATAGCAAAAAAAATGTTGGCCCCGATTAGGTCGACTTATAACGACTTATTAACTCGATATAATGAGTCGTGATAACGACTTATTTAAATCGTTATAACGACATATTAAGTCGTTATAAGGCATATTAAGTCGTCATAAGGAATTATTAAGTCGTTATAGGGACATATTCAGATGTCATAACGCATTATAACGACTATTATAACGACTATAACGACGTTATAACAACTTATTAAGTCGTTATAACGACATATTAAGTCTTTATAACGACATGACGACTTAATAAGTCGTTATAACGGCTCGCTAAAGTTTCCGGCGGAGCCATTTTCTATGCGATAAATTCACTCGGCACTGAAGACCGACATACAGACAGACAGGCGGCCAATCGCCGAGATTGTCTCACAGACTTTCCTACGATGACCTCATTCTCAACTAATCAGCTTCGCGGTATTAACCAACTCAGTCGACCTTGTTTTATCGAACGAATATTCATGACGAGGACATGTGTATTCAATCAAATTCTTCGTTATTTCTTTGTTAATTGTTAAATCACTCATCGTAGGTCGAAAGTGGAGGAAATGGCCTTTGAAATGAGGCCAATATCTCCGACATTCTACCGCGGTAAATGAGATTTCGATGGCGCTGAAAATGGTCCACAAAACGGCAAATTCTTTGCTGATTTTCTCAGTTTCCATCACAATGAAGGTACGTCTTCAACAAAATAAACTCCTTATACGTTTATGGTAGGATTCTTAATAAAATGTGAACGTATAGGGCCTATAGCCGATTATTTCATTATTGAATGGTGTGGACTATCAATGAGCTTTCACTTGACGAACATTTTACTGTGTGGGGAATTTCTTACGTGGTGGTCAATCTTGGCTTGTTCGGCCAACAAAACTCCATCTGAGACGATCAATAAAGTAATCCCTTTTGAAATATGCGTGTGGGTCGCGCTAAAACCCGAGACGATCGCATCGACAGCGACATCGGCCGCTTTTACACGCTGACGCGTTTACAGAAAGCAGTCGGGTCGAAACCGCGTGTTCCGAAATCTACAGTCGCGATTCCTTCAATAAACTAGCGCGAGTCAGTCTCGATTACTTCGCGTTCCACTCGCGTTTATATGATGAAGATATTTCTGCCTTGTACTGTAGATCTAGACCTATTAAGTTATTTAAAACATGTAAAATGCTGAATATACGTGAATATGAGATAAACCACTCAAGCGGTCTCGTTGTGATTACTCGTTGTGATTACTGGTTGTGATTACTGGTGTTCACGGCTGGTTGTGTGGATGAACGTAGTCTGGCGGTTTTTGTTTTATGTCGGAATTAAGACACCAGTGTCCGGTGCGTATATGTGCTAGACCTGGATAGTAAGTTATTCAATATGATGTATATACGTTTAGAATGTGTAACCGTTATAAACTACGGATCCATCATGATGAGCAACGGAAAATGCACATAAAAGAAAAGCCATCCATTGAATATAAGTCGTGTTGCATTTGTGCAGCAAGCCATGAAATCGCATATAAAAGTGAAACCATTTAGGTATTTGGAGTCTGCTTAATCAAAAGGAGTTAAGAGAAACCATTCAAGTGTTCTGGGTGTGATTACTTCTTTGTTCCAGTACCTCTTGCGAAAATGTGTAGAATATCGTTTGGATGTCGGTATTAAAGACAGGACCACTTCCTCTTATGTGAAACCGCAGAGAAAGGGATCGATGTTACCTGGTGCTACGTATATCACAGGAGGAGAAACCATTTCTATATCCAATGGTCTGTACGCCGGCGGTCTTATTAGAATATGCAATCTCGAGTTTAAAAGAAACTTTGCACGTCATCCTTGTGCGATTGTGTTCCTGCGAAGTAGGCCATCATTTGTAAATTGTTCGGTAATGCGTGAGTCCATCCGAATTCTTTCGTCGGCAAAATAAGGAGAACCGTTTATATTAGAACCTTGATGCAAGCAAGTTCTGAGCTGGCCTACTTTTGATGAAAATTCGACCTACTTAGGTGACCTATAACATTACGCTTTGACCACCAAGTCATCTTCCTCACCCTACTTCGTAGGTCATGTGACGTTAGTAGGAGCTCAACTCGAATAGACACACAATGACCATAATACACTGCGAAAAAAGTGTTGTTTCTAACAAAATTTGGTGCTAAAATGGTTCCAACACAAACACATTTTCAAAAAATTCTGGTGCAACAAAAATGGCCTCAATACAATTATTATCGCAGTGTAGCGGAAGAACAGTTTTAGTGAATGGAAATGACGCCCGTGGCTCCAAACTCGATCATCACATTCATTGTTATTGAACTTTTGTCCGCCTGTGAACAGCAATTATATTCCACCAGGATGATTCCCCTTGCCGCACTGTATAGGATAAATCTGATCTATCAGTCTCTCTGTTCTCCAGTGTAAAGATTGTGGATATAGTTTCTGTAAGGTTAAATACCAATATAAATCAGCTCAGTCGAATCAAACAGATAGATAGATAGATAGATAGATAGATGGTTTTAACTTCTCTCCCCTCACACTAGCACACAAAGCCACCGTGAGCTGGGCATTTGATCGTTTCCGCCGGCCGGCGAACCTATCGCCAAAAAGTCATAGATCTGACAGACTGAATACTTAATACCAAGCGTACGGATGGTTAATTATGGTCGCTATGACTGGCGCTTTTGATGGAGGTGTGCGACCTCAGGTTAATGTCAGTCCGCTCAAGCTGACCAATTTTACTGCTGTACGGAGAAATCTCGCGAGTTCGAGATTCAGTGCTCGTCATGTTACTGTCACCGTTTTGAAAATTTATCATTTCACCTGGAGACAAACATCTATTTTTGAAACAAATAAAGTGGGATTGGGTCAGTGTCACACTCATGTTTATTTCTCCCCGAGAAGCGGTCGCTGATCACGTCAAACCGGTGGTCGTTTAATAAAGGCAATTTAATAAGGGAAATCAGTCGAGGAGTTAGGTGGTCGCCAAAGGCAGTTGGTCGCTGTGTTAGGCTGGTCGCTGGAGCAGGTTCGACTACATGGTTTCTACAAATCGTATTAAAAGTCCTTGCTGGTTTGCGCGCGAAAATGACTAGTGTGGGCAATCTCAGCAATTGACAAATGCTGACGCTATGCCATTCTCATGGCATCCGCTTGTGTACCTCTCACTGTCAGAAATGTTACATGGGCAGTTTAGAAGGTAACAAACTCTGATAAAAACTATCCGCAGGTGGAACGGGTTGCACGGCGTGTTTGCATGACCAGTGGCCATCCAGGAGTGCTAGTACTGCAATATGGTACATGCAATTGGGTTAATTCTGCACTTTGAGGTAAAAGCATGAAACTGGGCATGAAGATGGCCGCCAAATTCAAGGTGGCTGCCATTGTAATGTAGAAATCAGGAAGTCGTTTGGAACCCCTAAATGTTTTTTCTTAATCCATCATCTAGCGAGTTGAAACTCTTCAGGACAAATCTTGGACTCAAGCGCTACAGGAAAATCTAAAAAGATCCAAGATGGCTACCTTCATTACATGACAGTGACGTCATATTTTAAAAATGCCTTTTGAGGTTGATTTTTTACAACAATTTTTTTTTATTTTATTTATGTCACTACATAACAAATTAGGAAATAATTAGTTGATGCGGATTAAAATAATTGTGTGCACTTTCATCCGTAAGAATGCAAATATTTTAAGAAAAACGACGAAAACAACTTTTTAGTCACACACTTATGACCTCCATTTTGAATTTTCTATTGTCGAGAAGTTCATCGGTCCGTTGTGCTCGGTCCACGGACAACATTTTGAAAAACATTTATTTATCTAGGTATAGGTCAGACGCATATCGAAAATGAGTCGCTTCAACCCAAATGTCACGGAGTTATGCCCCTTTTCGGCTGTAATAATATCTGATTTTGTAATTTCAATAGGTATTTGATCTATAACTAGATGAATCAGTTTCCAACATTTTGTCACTCCGGTTCTGCAAATATTACGCTAATAAAATGACGGACGTACATGACGACGGCAACACAACTAGGCCATAATTGCCTGGAAGGTAAAAAACTGAAACTTCACAGCCTATGCTATTGGGGTCATTTTAAGCCTATTTGCATACCCCTCCAAACAGAAGACCGTGAGTAGATTCAAAATGGAGATCATAAGGGTATGACTAATAAGTTGTGTTTTCGACGTTTTTCTTGAAATATTTGCCTTTTTGTACATGAAAGTCCTCAGAATTATTTTAGTTCACATCAAATAATTATTTCCTAATGTGTTACGTGGTTTTTCCGGAGAAAATAGCATAAATAGAAAATTTCGAAAATCTGACTGAAAAATCGATCCCCAAGAGAGCATTTTATATGGTGTCACCGTGACGTGATTAAGGCAGCCATCTTGGAACTTATACATTTCCCTATAACGCTTAAGTCTACGATATGTTACAGAAAGTTTCAACTCCCTATTCTTTGGTGTAAGGAAAAAGGTTGGGGTCCCAAAAGACCTCATGATATCTACATTACAATGGCGGCCATCTTGAAATTGAGGCCCCTCTTGGAATAATTTCAAGTGGACCAATAGCAAATTTTAATCAGCCGATCGAGTACTATACATTCGTCAAATTTCCTGCTTTTACCTCAAAGTGCAGAATCTTTTTACCATATTGCAGTACTATGCGTGTCCCAGGAAATCCATTCATCCGTCATATATAATCGAGCGATACACCAGTAAATATGTTGAGTACCGTATTAATGCATCTTTCTTCATAATACAGACCATGATTAAGATGTGGTAGGATTCATTGGTAAAAATAATAGTTATTTTTAAAAATATACGTCGTGGCACTTTCAGTCTCCGACTTTCTAGTATAAACAGTATAAATCGATAGTAGTATATACACAGCAAATTCCCGTGTATTATTTATGCAAATGAGGTCAAAGGTCATTTTAGGGTCAAAGGTCACTTCCGGTCACGTGACCTTTGTATTCTTCCGCGGTGATGCGGTCGCTTCCGGTTCCGGCGGTGCTACGGTCGCTACTGGTTCCGGGAACACGCCTCCGCTAAGTAGTCCCGGCATTTCAAATACGCTGGATTCTTCGGCAATGTTCGGCAATCTCCGGTAACGTCCGGTCATCTCCGGCAATTTCCAGCCATCTCCGGCAATGTCCGGCCCTCTCCATGAGAATAGACAACCTGTAACCATTTCGGTCATCTATACGGAGTAAGACTGACCCTGGGATCGTGTGTATCCATTTCAGACTACTTTCGGCAACTGCTAGAGAGAATTTTCATCAATCAATACCACGTGACTTCGTCAGCCAATCAGCTAAAGTCTACCGACGTAACCCCAACGTAACCCGCCATTTTCGAGCCATGTGATGATCTACTTCTTCAAAATTATAGACCTACCACACCTCTTGGATGATACGAAAGTTATTCATACCTATATATATCTTGTAAGCCCAGGCAATATCTGTTTCCGGGGTATTATGAAAACCTGTAATTCATCAGAGTTTTCGAGTCTGTTCTCCGCCGGATGAAGGCCGAACAGAATCCGGTAAAACACCGGATATCGCTCCGCGATAATGGAGACACACGATTCGCAAGCCATCTTATGGATGGCGAAGTGTACGCAAATGGAGAATAGATAGTCTTTATCTGCCCTTCCGAAGCATAAATGGACTGCACAGGGTCCCCGACAATATCGCCATCTATTTGCCCATGTTAAATGGCCAGTGGGGAGACCTCAGTTTCTCCATACAGTGGCAGAGGGTAAAGGGTCCTAGTGGGAATTGAACCCGGGTCGCTTTATCAAGAGGTAGACTCGTTATCCATTAGGCCACGAGTTACAGGCTATAAACCAAGGTTGAAAATAGCATATATATGTCCACTATATGACCCATACTGGCCCACTGACCAATGTTGAACCTAATGGGAAATTTACTCCTGGTCATTGCAGTATGGGTTGTTTGGTTTCGATTTTTAACATCTCAACAACTAGTCGCGAAGCGATTGGTTGAATTTTTTTGAAAAAGTCACTGTGTGCATGGGTAGTGGGTAAATAAAGCTGGGGTGGGCATTTTGGGGTCTAGGTGGACCGCTATTGGTCCGATTGGGTCGAGTGAGGTATCAATGTGAAGCACTCGTGAGGGGGCATCCAGCGGGATGGCGGAAACGTGAAAATGACGTCATTCTGCGCATGCGCAGTAGACAAAGTGTATGGAAATATACGTTTTGGGGTCCAGGTGGGCCACTATTGGGCTCACTAGTGGTCCGATGGAGTCGAGCGAGGTATCAATGTAAAGCATTAATGGAGGAGCATGCGCCTGAACCAGTGTGTTGCTTGTTTTCAACATTCTGCGCATGCGCAGACAGGGAATTGTGGGAAAATGGTATGGAAATAGACGTTTCGGGGTCTAGGCGGGCCACTGGTCCGATTGCATCAAGTGAGGTATCATTGTAAAGCATACGCGAGGGCTCATCCAGCGGAATGGATGAAACGTGAAACTGACGTCATTTTGCGCATGCGCAGTAGAGAAAGGATATGGAAATTGACGTTTTGGGTCGGAGAGGGGCCACTATTGGGCCGATTGCAATTTGCATCAAGTGAGGTACATGTATCATTGTAAAGTATACGCGAGGGAGCATCCAGCGGGATAGCTGAAACGTAAAACTTTCGTCATTCTGCGCATGCGCAGTAGACAACGGGTATGGAAATAGACGTTTTGGGATCTAGGTGGGCCACTATTGGGCCGATTTCATCGAGTGAGATATCATTGTAAAGCACACGTGAGGGAGCATCCAGCGGGATGGCTGCGCATGAGCAGTAAAAGACTTTGCAAATAGACGTTTTGTGGCCGAGAGGGGCCACTGTTGGTCCGATTGGGTCGAGTGAGGTATCATTGTAAAGCATACGTGAGGGAGCATCGGAAGTACCGGGTTTGACGTGCAACTGACGTCATTCTGCGCATGCGCAGTGGAAAAAGGGTATGAAAATAGCCGTTTTGGGGTCTGGGTGGACCACTAGTGGTCCGATGGAGTCGAGCGAGGTATCAATGTAAAGCATTAATGGAGGAGCATGCGCCTGAACCAGTGCTTGTTTTCAACATTCTGCGCATGCGCAGACAGGGAATTGTGGGAAAATGGTATGGAAATAGACGTTTCGGGGTCTAGGCGGGCCACTGGTCCGATTGCATCAAGTGAGGTATCATTGTAAAGCATACGCGAGGGCTCATCCAGCATTCTGCGCATGCGCAGTAGAGAAAGGATATGGAAATTGACGTTTTGGGTCGGAGAGGGGCCACTATTGGGCCGATTGGGTCGAGTGAGGTGTCAATGTGAAGCACTCGTGAGAGAGCATCCGACGGTATGGCTGAAACGTGGAACTGACGTCATACTGCGCATGCGCAGTAGACAAAGTATATGGACATATACGTGTTGGGGTCTAGGTGGGCCACTAATGGTCCGATTGGATCGAATGAGGTATCATTGTAAAGCATACGTGAGGGAGCATCCGGTGACATGGGTGTGACGTACAATTGTCGTTATTCTGCGCATGCGCAGTAGACATAGTGTATGGAAATAGACGTTTTGGGGTCTAGGTGAACCACTATTGGTCAGATTGGGTCGAGCGAGGTATCAATGTGAAGCATACGTGAGGAAGCATCCGACGGGCTGTGTGTGGCGTAAAACTGACGTCATTCTGCGCATGCGCAGTAGACAGGGTACGGAAATACGCGTGTTGGGGTCCAGGTGGGCCACTATTGGGCCGATTGCAATATGCATCAAGTGAGGCATCATCGTAAAGCATACGCGAGGAAGCATCCAGCGGGATAGCTGAAACGTGAAACTTTCGTCATTCTGCGCATGCGCAGTATACAAAGGGTATGGAAATAGACGTTTTGGGATCTAGGTGGGCCACTATTTCATCGAGTGAGGTATCATTGTAAAGCATACGTGAGGGAGCATCCAGCGGTATAGCTGAAACGTGAAACTGACGTCATTCTGCGCATGAGCAGTAAAAGACTATGCAAATAGACGTTTTGTGGCCGAGAGGGGTCACGATTGGTCCGATTGGGTCGAGTGAGGTATCATTGTAAAGCATACGTGAGGGAGCATCGGAAGTAAGGGGTGTGACGTGCAATTGACGTCATTCTGCGCATGCGCAGTGGAAAAGGGTATGGAAATAGACGTTTTGGGGTCTAGGTGGACCACTAATTGTCCGATGGAGTCGAGCGAGGTATCAATGTAAAGCATTAATGGGAGGGCATGCGCCTGAACCGGTGTGTTGTTTGTTTTCAACATTCTGCGCATGCGCAGACAGAGAAAGGATATGGAAATAGACGTTTTGGGGCCGAGAGGGGCCACTATTGCTTCTGCCACTGTATGGAGAAACTGAGGGTTGCCCACTGGCCATTTAACATGGGCAAATAGATGGCGATATTGTCGGGGACCCTGCACAGTTCATTCATGCTTCGAAAGGGCAGATAAATGCTATGTATTCTCATGGAGAGGGCCGAACATTGCCGGAGAGGTTCGGACATTGCCGGAGATGATCGGCCATTACCGGACATTGCCGGAGAATCCAGCGTATTTGAAATGTCGGGACTACTTGGTGGAGTCGTGTTCCCGGAACCGGTAGCGACCGTAGCACCGCCGGAACTGGAAGCGACCGCATCAGCGCGGAAGAATACAAATGTCACGTGACCGGAAGTGACATTTGACCCGGAAATGACCGTTGCCCTCTGTGACGTCATCGATGACGTCATCTCATTTGCATAAATAATACTCGGGAATTTGCTGTTTATACACTACTATCGATAAACTGTTTACCTATATCCTACTATAGCATCTGCAAATGTTATTCATCGTTTCTATTATAAAACCCACCATATTTGCTGCTG